>APFE031425343.1:65853-99875 GCA_000404065.3 Pinus taeda
TTCAATAAATTAAATTAAATTTAAAAACTATAGTAACAAAACTACACTAACCTTAAAACTACAACTAAAGTAATAAAATTATAATAATAAAATTTTTACACTAAACCATTTCCACGGAAGTGTTACAATTTGAATCCTTAAATCTTCTACAATTTGGCACAATTCACAATGTAGTTTTCATTGTGATTTGATTTATGTGTGGTTGATTTTGCAATAATAAAGTTGTAATTTGATTTTTTATTTTTTTATTATTTTTATTTTTTCAAATATGAATTTGGTTTAATATTTATATCTATAGTAGTAACAAGAATAAAAAAATCAAATTGGAAGGGAAGAATTACATTTCAAATTGAATGCTTACTTTTATTTAAGATTTTTAATATTAATAAGTTGAAATAAACTATTATGAAAAATAATTTAAAATTTCAGATATCCTTCACACATCAAACTTCACATCAAACTTCTTATTGGGTCAAGTTTATAAACTGTATTAAAACTCTAGATATACTTGAATAAATATAGATAGACAACAATGTTTTAACATTGGTTTACTAGTATTACTATCTATATAGGAATCATATGAACGAAATTCAATTGGACTATTTATTTATAGTCTAATAGAAACTATTTGGAGGGAATTCAAAAGCACTATTTACTCTTTCCTCTCTTTTACAACATACCTTAAATACAATGAAACTATTATTCATTTATAGGTTCTTATAGGGTAATTGATCTATTGGTTCAAACAATTATAATGAGTTTTTAAAAGAAAATCAAACTATAATATTGTTTTATGGATATCACTACAATATCCAATGAAAAGGAAAACAACAATTACTTAAAATCTCGAACAACACAATTTTCTATAAAAGAAGTAAAGCTTACAAAAATATGTTGCCATATGAATTATAGGCCTAATAATTGGTGCACATGTGCATAATGAGCCAAGACGGGAGGACGAGGTCACGATGAGGTCAGGCGATGGGAAGACAGGAGACTGGGATTAGGGCATCGAGCCCGGTGAACAACTCTGATTCAGGGAGCTGGAAGCGACCTAGAAGGCGACCCCGTTATAGACCCTCCACGGCTACCTCATAGTATACATTAGTTGTTTGCGGTTTTTATTCCAGTTAGTTCTGATCTCCCCTAGACAGTTTCGATCCCCCACCGACATACCTGCAGGTAGCTGTCAGCTCAGGGTTTTGACAGTTATGGAGAACAAAGATGTTTATTCCACAGTTCCTACGGAAAATCTGCCGATATGGCCTCAGCCCCGGACCACTGTGGATGATTATCTAGCATTTGACCATGAATTCTCAGCAAAGGTCGAAGCCCTCCCTACTCTCACTCAGCAACGCATACCCTCCATATTGATTCCTTTAGAAGCTTCGGCCATTCGGGAATACGCAGGTCCTTCACCCCTCACAGGATCCTTGGCAGAAGTTGAACACTGGCGAGATCCAGGATTTCAAACCCTAGGACCAGATTTGGGTTCGCTACTTGTAGGGGAAGGGCCGGATAAACCCTTGGAGGGGTATCCTCTAGTTTAAGAAAGCCAGGCGTCGGTTCAATCCGTTCCCTTGGTCACGGGGAACCCTCCCCCAGGCAACTTCACGGGCATAGGTATAATCTCAGGGCATTTTGATAATATAAGGGCAAAAGGACCTACGACAGAGAAAGATTCAGCCACACTAGCGGCAGTACAGACGGATAGATCAACGGTAGGCATGAGCAACAAACAAAAAGGGACTTCCAAAAGGAAAAAATTCCTCACACAATGCAGCAACGAAATCTTCCTCAAACTATCCAAGGACACACCTTTCTGTGAAGCTATGGATTCGACAGAAAAGGTTCTGGTGGGTCGAATCAGGGGTAGACATTACAGCATGGAGAGGCTCCAAAAATGGACAATGGAAGTCTAGGGACATCATTTGTTGGAACCCCCTCAGGTTCAAACCTTTGTTAGGGGATGGTTTGCCCTGCGATTCAAATGCCTCGCTCACACAAATTGGGTCCTTTGCACCATATGGCACATTGATCAAGCACCAGTCCTCCTCCGAAGGTGGACGCCGATGTTTGATCCAGAACTGGAGAGGGTGGAGGCTGGACCGATTTGGGTATGACTTCCGGGCCTTCCTTGTCACTTCTGGACAGAGCAGATCTTCAGACAGATTGGGGATGCCATGGGTTCATATCTTACCTATGATGACTCTTTTATCACGATAGGAAGAATGGCTTATGCCTAGATTTTAGTGCACATGGATCTCTCGGATGGGCTTCTGGAGTACATTAACATACAGTGGAGGAATGTTGTGAGGAGGCAGATGTTGGACTATGAGGGGGTACCTTTCATATGTAGGCACTGCCACAAGGTGGGGCGCCTATTCAAAGATTGCCCTCTGAACAAGTGGAATAGCAGGAAGTCATAGAGGCATACTAAATAGGATTCTCAGGAGCAGGAGGCTCAGTCGCATGAAGACCCTGCAAGAGAGGAACAACCTTGTGCCTCTGAAGACATGCATAGGATTGCTACTCCTCGCTCTGGAGGAATAGCCACATTTTCAAGCCCCGGTTTGCGGTCTTTGGATCCAGCTTAGAGCACTCCGAGGAAGCATGGTAGGCCGCCCCATCGCCCCCCGCCTCCAGTTCTTGTTTCAACTACGGTAGCCTTGGGTGACTCCAATACTTCGGGTATGAATTCCATACACTTGCCTCCCACTCAATGCTTTTCTGATATTCATAATAATTCAATATCTGAACAATTATTGGGACCGGGAACTGTATTCTCAATTGAGACCCTTGTACAGAGTGTATGTGACACTGCTCCCCCCCTCACCTCCTTCCCCCCCACTCCCCTCGCCCTATTTTGTACCCCTCCTCCGCAGCCCTCGACCTCCTTGACAACAGCCTTGGAACCAAGATATAATACATGGTCTCGAACGAGGAATACGGTCTAGGACCATGTTGGACTTGACATCCTCCATCGCCCCCCCTCCAAGGCTTCTCGAGGCCATCCCTTTGGCTTTAAAAATGCCTAAGCACAAGCTGATGTTGACATTGCTTTAGGCAAACAATCTACCATCCCTGGGGTTCTTAGGGCTAGAACAACCCCATCAGAACCCCCTCCATGAAAATTCTATCCTACAATTGCAGAGGGCTAGCTAGGCCCGGAAAAAAACTAGGTCTTCGTCGGTTACTCTTTGCTGACTCTCTGGACATTATATTCCTCTAGGAGACCTTAGGTCTTGATGATGATATTGCTCGCACTCTTGAGCACTCTTTACCGGGTTGGAGATTTACGGGATTAGATGCCCATGGCTGTTCCGGAGGACTTGCATTGGGCATAAACACTCGATCTATCAAGGAAATTAATTGTTGGGGCAGACAGGGTTACTTAGGGGCAGATGTACACTCAGCTGAGCTGGGGATGCTCTTCAGGATTATCAATATGTATGGGCCTTGCCAGAACTGCCCTGAATTTTGGGACCGCCTTCTGGGTCTGGATCTATTTTCGGTTGATAATCTGATTGTCGGAGGGGACCTCAATTTTTCCTTAGGACATGCTGAATCCTGGGGACATTGTGCACAAAGGGATTCCCTCTTAGACTACTTCTCATCCATGTTGGAACTGCACCATCTGATCGATATTCCTACTGCAAAAATTCAAGCCACTTGGAGGAACAATCGAGTTGGTGATAATGGAATTGCAAGGAGATTGGACAGATTTCTTGTCGAAGAACAGGTTATGGATTTGGGACACAATATCAGGCAATGGGTTGGGATGGGTGGGCTCTCAGACCATCTACCTATTTATATGGAAATAGAATGTGGAAGAGACAGGCCGAAGGGACCATTTAAATTCAGTTCAACCTGGCTTAAGGAAGCATCATACATCAGCATGGTTACCTAATTCTGAAAAACAAACCCACCAGGGGTTAGAGGTGTAGCAACAGTTGGGTTTATCTGCAACCTCGCAGAGCTGAAAAAGATGTCCAAATTCTGGGATTATCAAAAAAGAATTCAGGATGATCAAGCTCTGAGACAGATAGAGATTGAACTGGAGGTTTTTGAAAATGCGCTGGGAGGTCTATATAGCTCAAAGGAGCACAAGAATAAAATCACATCCCTCTACTCAACTCGTGGAAAAATCCTCAAAGAAAGGGAAGACAGATGGATATTGAGAAGCAGGGCCATCTGGATTCAGGAGGGGGATGCAAATACAAAATTTTATCAAAAGTTTGCTAATGGGAGGAAAGCTATAAACACCATTTGGCAAATGCAGGATGATCAAGGAAGGACAACAAACACTTTCCCTCAGCTCACCTCACTGGCAAACTCACACTTTAAAAATGCCTACAGTGACCCCAGGGAGACTAATTTAACAGAAATTATCAAAGTTGCTCAACTATTCCCTAGGTTTGTGGAGCAAGAGGATGAGGAGGATTTGGTGCAAGAGGTCACTTTGGGGGAGCTGGAGGCCACTTTAAAATGGTTTAGCAAGGACAAAAGCCCAGGACCTGATGGTTGGTCCATCGAATTTTATTTGGCTTTCTTTGATTTTATTGGTCCGGATCTTCTAAGTGTATTGGAGGAGTCAAGGGCTTCGGGACACTTGGAAGCGACTATTACCTCCACTTTCATTGCCCTAATTCCGAAGATAGATAATCTGGCCACTTTGATGAATTCCATCCCATTTCGCTTTGTAACTGTTTGTACAAGATAATAGCCAAAACTATAGCAAACAGATTGAAGCCAATCTTATCAAAGCACATCCTGCCTAAACAATTTACATTCTTGAAGGATAGGCAAATCCTTGAGGTGATTGGAACAACACAGGAAGTATTACACTCTCTCCACAGCAAAAAAGGAAAAGGTATGATAATGAAGGTGGATTTATCTAAAGCTTTTGACAGGGTGAATTGGTTATACCTGAGAATGCTTCTAACCCACCTTGGTTTCCCTTT
Organism: Pinus taeda; assembly: GCA_000404065.3. NCBI lineage: Eukaryota > Viridiplantae > Streptophyta > Pinopsida > Pinales > Pinaceae > Pinus > Pinus taeda. The sequence continues at coordinate 70,818 of APFE031425343.1, forward strand.
CATCTTTATTAAATGGATTATGGGATGCATCACTAACATTCCTTTCAGTGTCATGGTCAATGGGAGTGCATCTCCATTCTTCACCTCGGCTCGAGGTTTGCGACAGGGGTGTTCTCTCTCACCACTCCTATTTCTCCTGATCATGGAAGGGCTCGGTCAAATAATAACAGAAGATCACAGGAGAGGAAGACTCAATGGTATAAATATAATGGATGATTGCACGCTAACACACCTACTGTTTGTGGATGACGTGCTGGTTTTTCTCAATGGAAGCGTTGGGGATTTGACATCGATCAGAGATATTTTTTCTTCATTTCAGAAGGCCATAGGGATGATCATTAATAATGAAAATTCTACTTTGACGGTCACAACCTGCTCACAACATGAAATTCATTATGCTCTCAACAGATTCCACTTTACACCGATCAATCTAGAAGAGGGGTTGAAATATTTGGGATACAAGTTAAAGCCAATAGGATACAAGATAGTGGATTGGACTTGGCTCATTGCAAAGCTGGAAAAGAGGCTCAGCATATGGTACTTAAGATTCTTATCTCATGCAGGTCGATTAACACTCATCAAGAGTGTCCTGGAAGTGACCCCAGTGTATTGGATGTCTCTAGCCTGGATTCCTCGAGGCATTTTGTCGAGGATACAAAATATTTGCTGTAGATTCTTATGGAGGGGTAATCAACCACGAAGAATATATGCATGGGAAAAGTGGGATGCACTCACACTTCCAAAAAAATGGGGAGGCTGGGGACTCAAAAAGCTTGATGATTTTTCCTCAACACTGGCAGCAAAGCGAGGATGGCAATTGGTAACTACAGACAACTTGTGGACAAGGATGGCCTACTCGAAATACATTGCCCCTACTCAAGTATTGGATTTGATCAGAAGACCGGTTAGACTCTATACCGATATTTCAATCATATGGAAGGTTGTCCTAAAAGCTTTGGATCCAATCTGCTCTGGCATTACTTGGTGAATCCATTCAGGGAACATAGTATGCATTGGGATAGACCCATGGATTGGATGTGGGAACATGCACAGATTACCCCCGGATCTATTACTGCACCTAGGAGAGCAAAATGTTACACACCTTGCTCATATTGATGATGAGTTAAACTCCACTTTCCTTCAACAAGCTTGGAAAACAGATCTTCAACTCAACATTCCTCCTCTATGGCAACAGATCTATAAGGACTATACACAAGCCCTCATGGAGGCTCATATCCAAATTATAGATGGTGACGATGAGATAATCTGGGCTCTGGCGAAGTCGGGGAGATATACTCCAAAGGAGGGTTACATTGTTCTGGCAGAATCGCGGAAGCCGCAGATCCTTCATCAGTGGTCGAAACACCTCTGGAAGCTAAAGGCGCCTCCTAGATCCAGATTATTAATGTGGCGCATACTGAGAAATAAAATCCCCACTGGGGATAACCTGATGAAGCGATCTTTCTATGGCCCTCACTGGTGTCATTTTTGCAACATGGATGGTGAATCTGCTTCCCACATTTTCTTGAACTGCCATGTAATTCGTAATTTATGGAATCTTGTGACAACAGCTATTCGCACAAATTGTAACTGGCAAACGAGCTCTATGATTGATGCCTGGAACCTTTGGTTTTCCTGTATCATGTCCCACAAATTGAGAAACCTCCCCTTGTTGTTTTGCTGGGCTGTCTGGATAGCTCGCAATCTTTTAATCTTCCAAAATACCCCCCCTAGGTGGACTATCATTGCTGCCATGATCAAAGTGGATTATGATCTTATCCCTAATGACCCACCCCCCAACGCACGGAACATCTCTCAGGAACAGTTTGACCCCAACAGGCCCTGGGCATATTTTGATGGGGCTACACAAGAAGAAGGCTGGGTGGGGGAGCTATCCTGCACATTTCAAAGAGGCACTCTTACAGCCTGATTATGGGTTTAAGAAGGGGGACAAATAACTTCGCAGAACTTTCAGCAGCTTTACATATCATTCGCTTTGTTTTGGAGAAACTACCACGCATTACAACTGTTTGGAGACTCTAAAATAGTCTACGACTAGTTAAATAAAAGTTCTCATTGCTGGTCTTTCTCTTTGAGACACATACTTGATGAAGCATTAAGATTGATATCCAATTTTGACTATTTTTCATGTAAACATATCTACAGGGAGCAGAACATAGAGGCTGACCATCTTTCCAAAGAAGGCGCGATCCGGGAGTAGGGCATCTGGCTGATCCGTGAACAGATTGATGGAGAACTCTACCAATACTATCACAGGCCTTTTATGGACATTTTGGACTAATCACTAGACATTGATTTCATATTATTGTACATATTTCTATTTGCTATTTCTGAATTGATATGCAGCCATTTATATGATTGGCACAGTACATGTTTTTGGAAATTATCTCCATGCGTGGATTAAGATAATATTTTCTATGTTGAACTTTTGTCTTATTTTGGATTCTACTCTGAGACTCTACGTGAATACAGGTAGTGGGCTTTGGTGCTTCTTCGAAAGGGATTATCTATTGATAGGAATATCGGAATATGCATATGCATTTACAAAATGTAATTTCTTTTTTATTAATGAAATTACGAATTTTCCATGGGAAAAAAAAATGAGTCAAGACACTATTGGTAAAATAATACAAAAATAACATTTTTCTGTCAAGAAAAATGAATATTTAAATTAAATATTACTTATTCAATGTGAATCAAACTTACATTAAATAATTTTTGTTCCCCAATGCCGGCATTATCTTGTATTCATTTTAAGTAGGCATAAATAAAACATGTAAGTAATATTCATAAATCCAAGCAAGTGGAGCAAGTAGTAATGCAAGCAAGCTAAGTAAGAAATAAATACAAGTGAATTCAATAGATAGTAAGAAGATATGGAGCCATGGGAGATTGGTAGGTACCATTTGTAAATCTTAATAACAAGAAGATAAAGAGCTTATTCTAATTAGAATTGTTTTTCCTTTATAAGTAACAAATAAATTCACTGCAACACTGCAACCAGATCTTCAATTCCTACTACCAAAAAGTAATTTCAGCAAATAAATTATGTGCATCCCTGAGCTCCATAAAAATAAAATTCCATTATATAAAAATAATTACATTTCTTTTTTTCAATTATCATGATTTGGGAAAAATCGTTAACCTTCTTTTATTTTCTATATGGAAAATAATTTTATTCTTTTATTTTTTATATGGAAAATAATTATATTCCTTTTTGCAGCCCTGATTTTGGGGGCAATAATTATTTCAATTTTGACCCCTGCATAATAATATTTAATTTAAACCTTTGTGACAACATAAATTACATTCTTCACAGTAATGGCAAATTCTTTCTCCTCTCGTTGATTTGTTTCTCCCATCGTGGCATTACCAATGTTGATTAAACCGAGAACTCTGAAATGGTACGCCTTTATTCCACAAGCTAGTTTCCAAAACAAGTTTTGTTGCATCAAACCGTAGGATCATGTGAGAATGGTCACGTGACACAATTACTATTATTTTGATCTGGTTCTCTGGCAGCTGAGAATTCTTCGAAGGCATTCCTTTATCCATTTTTTCCTTTTGTCATATGAAAACCAACCAAGCCTTATCTATCATTATACGGCTTTCCTAAATTTACCACCAGTTTTGCGGCATAAACTCAAACTTCATTGATTTTATGTATTAGTTTCCCTTTCTGCCTTTAGAGGTTGGTTGTAACTACAATCTTGTGCTATAATTTCTGAACGTACACATAGCCTCCTCTTGATGATCATTCCGTGATTTCATGTCACTTTTATTCTTTGCAATTTGTAAGGATCTCTCCTCGATTTGATGTTTACATTTGTGGGGATCTGTCCTCGATTTGGTGATGTTTTTTCTCAGCAATTTTGTGTCACGATCACTGCAATCTTTTGTTTTTCACTCAACTATCTGATAACACGATCCCTACGTTTTTGCCAAACCGTCGCAGGAGATAGGGTGGCCTTTTCTCTGTTATTTTCAGGCTTTCCATCTCTATAATTTTTGGTACAACCACCCCTATGATCTCAGTCAATATCTCGTGACTTGGGCACTTTCTTATCAGAGGCAGACCTACGCCATTTTTACTTTCAATACCTAGGGATTTTCATGTGATCTTGTGCGACCTTTTTACGTTGCAATCTGGTGCATATATGAATAACAGTAATATTATGTGGTGCATATATGAATAACAGTAATATTATCTGGCGGATATATGAATAACAGTATTATCATGATATTTGAGCAGGTATTCCTCTGTCATTGCCACTGATCCAGTGGTAGGATATCATCTTTATTTATTGGTTATTCGTTGCAGTAGTCTTTCTCGAATCCTATTGCTTTGTTGAGACTGTTTCTTTCTTTTCTTATGGATATTGTAAATTCGAAAAATAACCTAAAATTTAAAGCTCAAAGAGGTCACAATTGACCTCCTCATGAAGATCAAATTCCAAGATACTCCTATATTAATATAGGAGCAACATAAGTTCAGCACTTTCGACGTGATCTCATAGCATACATGTCAATGCTTATGAGGTTCACTTAGGAAATCAATGGAAAATTTTTCTTGGCTTGTAAAAACAATACCAAGATATTCTTTAATGATTATAAACTATAGATTTAATAACATATGTTATGTTTTATTTGTGTAAATGGTTTGTATGTTTTATTTTAATGTGATATTTTATATGTTTTATTTTAATATGATATTTTATATGTTTTATCTTTAGGTGTATATAGGGAGTCTATAAATGGCTGGGGTGCAATCATTTATAAAATAATGTATATATAGAATATTAAATGATTAAAATATAAAGTTTTTTAAATAGTGTTATTATTATGTATACGAGGGAATTGTGACAAAATAATAAGTTTTAGTGATGTAATATGTATATCAATGAAATTGTAAGTGTTATGTAAAAGTATCTTAATTTACATATAATTATGTTAATGTTTTTCTTCCCATAACATTATATCACCAAATCATCATCCATCATAAATAAACTAAAAGAGTTAATGATATAAAAGTACTCAAGACAAAAAAAAATAAATGAAAAGAGCAAAAATAAAAAAGTCATCTAACCTAAGAACCATTTCTTCAAATTCAAAACATAAGAGTATGTGACCTAACAATAATAATAATTTTTAAAATTTGAAGGGGCCTTGCTCTTCAAATTCAAAACATAAGAGTATGTGACCTAACAATAATAATAATTTTTAAAATTTGAAGGGGCCTTTATTTTTTACAAAAAATAAAGGGAGTTGTTGAAAGATTAACCAATGGTGACATGTTGGGTGAAGTTTTTTTGTTTTTTTGTTTTTGTTTTTGTTTTGTTTTTTTTGTTTAGACTTACTCACACTTAATATTTAAGATCAAGTTCAATGATTGAAATGATGTATTTTTAATTATTGCTACGACCATATACTCCTAAATTTAAAAGATATTCTTACTAAGCAGTGAACAAAGGTACAACTCTTCAAGCCAAATTGTGAATTTAATTTTCATATAACTTCAAATCTACAAATGATTGATTGAGGGCAAGACTTAGGGCTTTCACTTTGAGTGAGAAAGATAGTTTTCTATATATATTCATCATCTCTCTTTACTCAACATTGATTTGTTATCTTTGAGCTTCCATAGCCCCAATGTATTTGCTTGTACTTCCCATACCTAGTACTTTCAACTTCCCTTTTGTTTTGATATGCCCTTATTGATTTGTATGTATATATTGCATATTCAGTTGGGTGTTAGGAAAGTGGCGTGATACAAGAGTGTTTTAAATTTGCTTGACATATTACTCACTTTCAAAGTTCATCCTAAGGTCTTCTCTCTTCAAATTATTATAAAAATAACTTTAAATGTGAGGAGAGTGGAGCTCAGTAGAAGAATTAAGAAACATAAAATTTGGTGTGCTAGTGTTCTAAGATGAATTCATGGTAACGCAGGAGTTCCAACACAAACATTGAAATTCTATGTTAAAATATTAAAACTTTGTAAAGTTGATTAAGCATGGCACTTTCAGTTGTAGAAAAACATTTAAGCACAACTTATCGTTCTTGTTTTTCAAGTGTTACAACTCCTTTAAAATTTCCAGTAAACTAACAAAAGCCAACCAAAAACTTAGACAATTGGTAAATGCTAAAACAAATATAAAAAAAAATCATAAATAACCAATCAAGCTTAAAAAGTGTGAGAAATGAAATATAAAATTTACAATAAAGATAAGTACATCTTATTTCATCAAAATAGGCATATTAGATAAATTGTCAAATCATGATAGGCTCGAAATATAACAACATCTGAATGATCATATTGAAATCAAGTATACATATGCAAACCAAAATCTTAGGATATCATAAGCAAGAAATGAGGAACTAGATCCTAAAGGATATATCGAATTGTAAATTTGAACTCTTACCCGTATGAAGATTGGATCCTTCAATTCTTTCACATATAAATAAGTTCTTCATTTTAAATAAATATTGTGTAAGAAAAAATTCCTTTTACCAAAAGATGAGATGTTGAGCTTATTAGGCTTATTTTAGTAAAGACAAACAAAAGGAATCTAAAAATAAACTAGATGAAACTAAAAATAGAAGTTGTAAACGAACTGCATAGTTATGACATCATTTTAAAAATCATGTGAACCTCATTAATTGATTACATATTAAAATAGATTTCAAAGAATAAAATAGTGAACTATAACCCAAATTTGTTTCATTTACTATCTTTAACTATTACTGCTTCACAATCTTTACAAAAGATTAATCACATCAAACATTTTTTAATCAACTCATTATGTAATGTCAAATAATAATAACAAGGAAAAGTTAGGGCTGAAAAAGAAATTGTTTAACCAATGTTGTTGTGATAAATACATTTAGTAACCAAGAGAGAGGAAGGGTAAGGGGGATCTTCCCTAAATGTATTCCAATGATGGTTCATTTTTGTCAATAAATTGATGTAGCACTTCATAACTGCATTATTTTAAAATAATAAAAATGAAATATAAAATTGTAAAAGAAACAAATTGAAACAACTGAAAAACAAAATTGACTAATCTATTCCTAAACCTACACTACATTGGATGACAATGAACTAGGTGAAATCATAATGCCAATGTAGTCATTCTTGTAACTCTAAAACTACAATCATATGTTCATCACAAAACGTCAACAATATTGAAGTAAATAGAGACAAAAATAGAAAAATTTGAAGTAAATCTATATCCAACATGTGAAATGCAATATATTTATTGTTCATTGGAAACATAAATAACTAAGATTCTTCAAACCAAACTTCAATTTTATCATACAATAAAATTGTTGAAGGGAATTAGAAATAATTGGTATACATGATGAGAATTATGTGCAAATGATTCATAAATAATAACATGGGGGAGTCTTGGTTTTATTATACATTCTAGAGGTTAAAGAAGGATAATGTGGACCAAAGATAACCATTAGTCGAAATCAAAGTGCGTCATTTTCCTATAACGTTTCTCTATATTCTTATTTCACATGGCCAACAAATTAAGATGATTTAAGAGTATCAAATAACGTGTCTTGGATATTTTCGACTAGTGCGCAAAATATTTTTTTAGTAATACGGTAGTAGACATCAATGTCATATGTTTCATCAAACCTTTCATTCTCAACCAGTTAGTTACTTGGACAACAAGACTCTTCAATAATCATGCATGTAGTTGAATCAATAGAAGGTACCATCCAAAATATGTTTGGTAAGGATTGAAAGTAAAATATTCACGGGAAAAGGTTTCACACTTTCCATATCTGATATGTAAACCATTGCCATCTTGCACCTAGTTAGATTCTTTCCAAGTAGAATTAAATTCCAAAGGTTTTGAAATGATCACATAGATGTACCACAACCATCAAACATATTGTGGTACAAAGAATAATAGTTGGAATATGAAAGAAAATGAAAAGCCTCTCTAGAAAAGGAAGCCTTTTTAAAGGGCGAGTTTTCTTTTGTGTAGATCAATGTGTCTGATTTCAATTGTGAATATTGTGTGTTTGTTTGTAGATCAACGTGTCTGATTTCAATTGTGAATATTGTGTGTTTGTTTGTTCTATTTTAGTTAGTTGATCAATTTCTATGATGGGCTTTACTAGAGATTATGAACAAAAAATGTTATCCAAAACATAGTTTTGGTCATTGATAACATATAAAGGTGAGAACAACTCCATAAAATTTTCAAAGTAAGAAAGTTCAAGAATTATCTTGGGGAGTGTTGATGGGAAAAAATGACCTCCATCAACATCAAAGGAGACCACTTAGCCAGGGCACCAAATTAGACCATTTTTTTTCATTTGGGATGGTGGTTTTGACTAGTTCTATTGGGTCCAGTAACCCTATCACCTAAGACTAGCCTAAGGTTAACCTAGCTTAAACTAAGTGGTATTCTAACCTAATCCTACTATACTAACTTATGTGATATTAAGTTAAGATAATACTAATTATTATTCCTATATGGTATTATGTTACTGAGGTGTTAATATTACTCTAATACTAATGTTATGTTAATATATTAATATATACTAATATAGGTTTCCTATATTGCTATATCCTAAGTAATATCTTCTTTAGTACCAATGTATGACACTATATTATAGGTCTAATATAATACTAAATACTATTTATATTATTCCTACACTAATTTGTAACAACCCCAGTGAAAAATCCATGTAATAAAAGTTAAAAACAATAACCACGGTCAATGTGACACTTATTCCAAGCTGATTGTTGGGTAAGACATCCTAGGGGGTGTTCATTTGGTTGTTCATGGCTAAGGAAATTGGAAAAGGCAATGGATAAGGCTTTGGAAAGACAAAATAGCAAATTTGGCACAATTATTTATGAAAATAATGGAAATTAGGAGAAAAAGGAGGTGAAAGGTCATAGGTTGCATGTGAGGAGGAAAATGAAGGTAAATAATGGAAAGTGAAGAAAATAGAGGTCTCATTCATAAAAAGGCTTCTGGGGATCAATTGGTAACGTTTTGTCAGTTCAGTGTTGGAGCTCTCTCATTACTCTCTCTCTCTCTCATACTCTTGGACACTTAGATTCTTCTTGGAGCACTTGCTTGAAGCAAGAAAGGAAAAGAAGGAAAGAGAAGGCAATGATCAAGTGGGGAAAGGAAGGATCAAACAACTACAACAGGCTTTGTTGCAAGTATCGACTTGCATGTGTATTTTCCTTGCTAGATTTGGCATACGTGGGATTGCATGTGTTTCTTTTATACCATGGCATGGGTTTTGCCAGGTGTGAAAGTATTTTCAGCCTAGCCTTGAAATTTCCTGATAGCTTTGATGATATGGGTTCCCTCATTTGATTTATGTGGAATGGCTAGATTGGATTCGAAACTGAGTGGGGTGGATCTCCGACTTGACAAACACATGGTCTGAGTGGTCCCTGAGCTAGACTAAGGATCACGAAAACACTAGCCGAGTAACCCCTAGACTGTATTGTGGGTTGCGGTAAAACCAGATTGTATGCCTCGATGGGCCTATGAATCCTTTCCGATGAATGGTGGGATATACAGTAAAGCCAAGAGATGGATTTTCTCTTCATTGGGCCTAGTGGTTCCGAGATGGAATGCATGGTAAATCCTAGAGATTATGTCTGGTTCTAGGGCCTAGTGATCCCTGGATTGGACTTTTGATGCACGGTAAAACCTAAGAGACTAGTAGGCACTCAAATTCCTCACGGTGTAGGTGAAGAACTCTGGTGGCATCCATGTTGATTGGTGTTTTTCTGATGTGTTTTATGAGTCCCACATTCATTCTTGGAATATGGCACGAGAGTGATTGGCTAAAGAGAGACTTGTCTCAGCCAATCTATGGTCGGGTGGAATGTGGTAGTCCCATCTCCAGTTGGTTCATCGCATTCATTAATGAGAAATTCATTCCCTTGATTTTCATGTGTAAATGTACTCATGTATATATGGATTTTGATAGCTGATATGTTTATGGTATTTATGTTCCTATTATGTTGTTTATATGTATATGTTGTGGCAGCATCTATGTATGGCTCTCAGTGTGTTTTTACTCGTTTATGAATGGATAATGTATCTATGTCCTAATAAATGATAAGGCAGTGAATTAGATGAGGAAACAATGGTTCACGGTGATTCTCATATAAGTATGGGATCCCTACACTTAACTCTGTTGTTTACACCTGTAGGTTACATGTTGGTGACATGTTTGATGAAATTCCTGTCATGGCTAGTAGGGATCTGCATATGTTCTTGTTTTTTTTTGCATCATTGTTTACTTGTACTTTTACCGGTTTTAAATTATCATTCCATTCTAGGTAGTGTTCTAGGCTTTGGGCCTGAAAAATGTGGCTCAAATCCCAGAATGTTGGCCAAACAGAGCATTAGCTTGGAGACTAACACATTTGGCTAAAGGTTGGAGAGTGTTATAACTCTCCTCGGTTGTGTCTAGGGAGCGTTACCTTGGCCTAAGTCGGTCAAAAATTCAGTAGGACCTAGGGGAAAGCTGTCTAAAGTGCTTGTTTGGTTCCTGTGGGTCCTGAGGCTGGTGCTGGATGTCTGTGTGTTATGTTTCCATTGATTCCACTTCCTTAAGGTCACATAGGAGGTTGAATCCCATGATAATTGCCTCTCGTCATATGTTTAATCCAGTTGGATAGTTACTTAGGTAGATGTTGGAGGAGGGTGTTACAGAGTGGTATCAAAGCATGGTTCAACTCTCAGACTAGATGGGCGGTTTATTGATCATGCATGCATGTCAGTTGCATGTGTGTCTTTTACACTTGCATACCATGTGCATGTTGCATTTGCTTGATGCTTGACTGTGGTTGTAGTATGGTTATCATAGAGAATTTGATATTGATTCTGTGGAATGCATTTGTCATAAGTATGTGACTGGCTGTATATGGATTATATGTCACTTATATGTTGATTTTATGTCGCCTACTTACACCCTTGTGTGCTAGGTTACATTCTTGAATATTTTGATTATGTGTATTAGTCTTGTAGGTTGATTACAAGATTTGATCACTTATGCTCAACTACATGTGCTTATGCTATATGTTGGTTGCATGTGGCAATGTGTACAATGGATTAGTGGTTGTTGTCATGCATGAGGTCATAACATGCATTGTTGATATGGCCTTGCATTGATGACTGGACCCTAACTAGAGTGATGCTTATGTGTTGCTACATTTATTGTGTATGCCTATATTTTGTTATGACTGTGTTATATATGTATAACACTGATTTTACGATCTTGCTGACAAGGTATCCTCCCCGAGCTATACTAAGGTACGTCAGTTTACTGTGATTTGGTTTATCTGACATATTATGCATTGCAGGAAGAAATCTCAAATGGCTAGCAAGATGGTTGACTACAAAGACTCTCCGTGTGAATCTGAAGAGTAGTATGGTGTTGGAAATCCTTCCGATTTGGTAGTTACATTGAGAAGCTTGAAGGAAGAGATAAGGATTTATAAGGCATATAATGACCAGATCATACAGGCACAAGAGAAACAAGCGGAGGTTAATTCTATACTTCTTTTGAGTTTATCATAATTACAGCGACAAGGGCCACTTCAAATCAGCCATGGATAGGAGGATGGAACTAATGGGGCATATGGCAGCAGATCTCCTGGTAGACACAGGTCATATAGATTTGATTAGTGAGAGATGGAAGGTTGTTGGACACTCCAGATAGGAGGGGCGATGATCACATGTATTATTCTAGTTCTGGTTCTGATAGACATCATGATCGTCATTGTTATCATTCTTATAGGAGGAATGATAGGGGTTACTTGCTGGATGAATTCAAGAAAGTGAAGCCACCTACTTTTGATGAAGATGTGAAGAAGCTGAAAGATACAGAGGCTTGGATACTTGGGATGAACAAATTCTTTGAGTTGCATGAGTACACAGATAACATGAAGGCTAGAATAGTTATTTTCATCTTGAGAGGTAAAGCGAACATCCAATGGGAAGACGTTAAGAGGGTTAGAGACATCAGGATAGATGACTTGAGTTCGCGGGAGTTCAAGAGGATTTTCAAGAAGAAGTACTTTTCATAAAGGTACTATGATAGTAAGGAAAAATAATTATATGAGCTAAAGAAGGGATCAATGACAGATGAAGAGGACACGAACAAGTTTCTGGAGCTATTGAAGTATGTACTGTATCTTAGTGATGAGAAGGCTAAGGTTTAAAGATTTGTCAGTGGTTATCCATTAGCATTTAGAGATCAGATTGAGGATGATGAGCCTCGGTCACTTGAGTACGTCATTGGGAAATTGAAGCATTGCTATGAACAATCAAAGTGTAAGAATGAATCCCAACATTAATGGAAAGGAAAGGACAAAGGTAGAAGTAAATGGTAGCTTAAGAGAACAAGGCATCAACATGTAGATGAGAAAGAAAATGTGGCACCACAAAAGAGATTTAATGCAGCTAGACAGGGACATGGGCCACAACAACAACACCAACGTAAAGGTGAGGGCACTAGTTGGTTGGAGTGTTGGACATGTGGTGAGGAGCACCTTAGGAGAGATTGTCCACAACATTAGGGTGGTAGGTCTAAGATATACAGTGCACAAGAGGCGTAGATTGTTGGGGATGTTGGTCAGAGTATTTGACATATCTATGCAGCAGTGGACAATAGGCAGGCATTACACCATGCATCTATCATTGATATGGATGGTAAGCTTTGTGATCAAGTTATTTCTATTTTGATTCATCTTGGATCTAATTATAGCTATGTTTGTCCTGACTTGGTGGATAAGTGTGGTTTGAGTAAGGAATTGCATGCAAAGTCTTGGTTAGTGTAGTTGGCTATAGGTACAAAGAAGCGATTTCATCATTGGATAAGAGCTTGCACATTTGACTTAAATGGTATGCCTACCGCAACACAATTGAATGTATTATTGTTGGGATCATACAATATGTTGTTGGGCATGGATTGGTTGTATCTTCATAGAACCAAGGTAGACTGCTATGACAAAGCTATTGAGTGTATTGATGACAATCGAGAAACAAGAGCCTTACAGGGTAAGAAGAAGGCCACATCAGTTAGGATGGTGACATCTATGCAAGCAAGCATAGCCGTAGAAAAGGGTGCAAGCTATTTGCAGTACACATTTCTAGTGATATGGTTAAGGAGGCTGAGGATGCAGATGTGTTGAATAGGTACCGAGTTTTGAAACAGTTTTAGGATGCATTCCCTGAGGACATTACCAAATTTCCACCTCACAGGGAGGTAGACTTTTCTATTGAGTTAGTGCCAGGGGAAGCTCCAGCATCAAAGACACCTTACAAGATGATCACACCTAATTTGGTTGAGTTAAAGCTACAGTTGAAGGAAATGTTGGATAAGAGATACATTGGGCCAATTGTATCTCCTTGGGACGCAGTAATATTGTTCGTGAAAAAGAAATATGGTACTCTCATACTATGTATTAACTACAGGGAGTTGAAAAAAGTGACTATCAAGAACAAGTACCCTTCGCCGAGGATTGATGACTTGTTCGATCAGTTGAAGGGAGCAACAATGTTCTTCAAGATCGACTTGAGATCAGGATACCATCAGGTATGCATTAAAGAGGAGGACATTTACAAGACTATGTTCAGTACTAGGTATGGGCATTATGAGTTTTTTGTTGTTCCATTTGTCTTAACTAATGCCCCAACTACATTCATGTGTTTGATGAATAGCGTGTTGCATCCATATTTGGATAAGTTTGTTATTGAGTTCATTGATGATATATTGGTATATTCTAAAAATGAGGAAGAACATGATGAGAATTTAGTAGCAGCATTGAGGTTGTTAAGGGAGCATCAATTTTATGCTAAGCTCAACAAGTGTAGTTTCTTTCAGAATGAGGTACGCTACTTGGGGCATGTTGTCTTCAAGGAGGGCATTGCAGTAGATCCAGAGAAGATAAGGGTCATCATGGAGTGGGTAGCTCCTAATAGCATGGATGAGGTGAGATATTCCATGGGTCTGGCAGGCTACCATAGGAGGTTCATCAAGAACTTCTCACAGATTTCTTATCCTATTACATCATTTCAAAAGAAAGGTAAGAATTTCGAATGGACAAAGGAGTGTGAGGATAGGTTTGAGCAGCTTAAGCATTTGTTGACACATGCACTAGTGCTAAAGATTGCAAATCTGGACAAAGAGTTTGTGGTATGCACAGATGCTTGCAAGAGAGGGATTGGTGGAGTCATTATGCAAGATGGATAGGTGGTATGCTATGAGTTGTAGAAACTAAACGAGCACAAGCAGAACTACCCGACACATGATCTTGAGTTAGCAGCAATCATACATGCATTGAAGATGTGGAGACACTATCTTCTTGGCAAGAGGTTTGTACTTATGAGTGACCACATTGGGTTGAGGTATTTGTTTGACTGGCTAAATCTGAATGTTAGGCAAGCTAGATGGTTGGCCACGATCAACGAATTTGATTTCAAGATCAGGTACATCAAAGGTAAAGATAATAGGGTGGCAGATGCTCTTAAGAGATGGGTACAAGTACATCACTTGGTAGTTATGAGCTCCTACGGGACCGAATTACAAGATAGGATCTTGTAGGCAGGTCAGCAGGATGTCAGGTATATGGAGATTGTGTACAGGTTGCAATAGGGTGTTGGTACAGGCACAGGTATAGGTATAGGTGGAAGTGCAAGTACATGAACATGTATAGGGACAGGTATAGGTGCAGGAGAACAGGTATGGATTCTGGATTTAAGACATCTGTGGTTTATATCTTCTAATTTAGTAACCGGAGAACCCACAGTAAAAACAATTTTTCGTCAACGTTTCAAATCCCAACAGGGATCCATCATCAGGACATTCTTGAATGATGATAATAGAAGAGCTTGAATGAGGGTATTAAATAGTTTTTAATAGTTTGAAGTGAGAAGATTAAATGGATGTCCGTTGTTTTAATCATTTTTATTTATTATTATCCTTATTATTTTTTAATTAATTTTAAGAATTTTAAAGTATTTTCAAAAGATTATTTATTAATGTAATAATAAATAAATACTTTGATTGTTTATCATTAATTATTTATTCAATCCTACTAAATGTTTAAATTTATTATTAAGAGTTTAATTCAATTAATAGATTCAATAATAGATCCAAATAATAAATTAATCAAAATTATTATTATAATAAGTATTTATTTATTTACATTAAATATTCAAATTAATATTCATTATATATTAATAATAATATGTGATATATAATATTTTAATTATTATTACTAAAAAAATATTTAGTATATTAATATTATTAACGTTAAATATAAAATACTAAAAATATATTAATATTCATAATAATATTAAACTTAATAATAGTATTAATGTTAATGTATTGATAATAATTGATAATTAATACCTAGATGCGGGTGACAACCAGGCTATTTATGATGATTACACCGATGGGCGGCGAGAGGACGAGCCACATGGCCGCCTATGTTCCCTCCCATGCCAGCGTGAAACAAATTCATAGCGACTTGCAAGTTTCATTGAATGGGTACTCTGGCCGAGATTTTCCCATCATTCGCACAGCAATGGATTCCACTAGCCATAATGCTACTCTTCCCCCCCTGCTCCATAGCATATGCCTGTCTCAGGCAGCTGAGCCCTATTCTCACATTGTTACCGGAAGCCGTTGTTGGTTGCTAAGCTGTGTAGACCTTGGCAATGGGCATCACTTCTCCCACACCAAGCTTTGCAATTTGTCTTCAGCCCAGCCTTTCCTTACTCATCCTCTACTTAGTCATTTAGCCAATTCCCCCACTGAGAGCTTAGCTTTACATTATGCCAATTCCCCCACTGATAGCTCGAATTTGCATTCTGCCATGGCTTGTATTCTCACAGAATGCATAGCAGAAGAGGAGGATGTCATAGTGGTAATGTCCGCCCTCCTGCGACACCCAACCCTGTCTCCACCTCCCCGTCCCCTTCCCCTGACATTCCCAACCCTCATGGCACCTTCTCTGGCAGGTATCCTAATACCCGCAGTGGTCGTGGATGCGCATAGCTTCATGGTGCTAACCGGAGAGACGCCACTGTCCACACAGCCAACTTTCCTCTCCCCCCTCACCCTACTCCTCACTCAACTCAATTTCGCTTCTGCAGCACCCTGAACCGACCTGTCATTACAACCACTGTCACCATCGTTTTCTCTGAGGAAAACGATCCATAGGATGATCCGTCCGGGAACACTGGAGCGCAATAGTGGGCAGCTCACAGAATCCAGGGTGGTTGAGACTCAAGTAAGCAACTGATGGACGAGGAGGTGGCCACCCTGCATGGCAAGGATCTGGGTGCTGGTCAGCATGCTGCAGAAGGAAGATCTGAAGACACGCGAACACTTGGAGGCAATGTCGTCAACACGTCAAGGTTGCATGCAGCTTTGGTGGCATTCAACCCGCTTGTGGGCCTAAAACCGGCGTGACGGAGGAAGAGGATGATTGGTATCAGTATGTGTGCCTCGTTGAAGAGGAGCCTGCCCCGGATGACCTTAAGTGATGACACTTGGAAACCAGGTGTCACCCTTTGCCAGCTGGATGTTCCTTCTGCTGACTGGTCCTTTTCTGAAATGATTGTTCTGTTAAAACTTTCCTGGGTTTTTTGCCATGCTTTTGATATCTTCTGGTTTAAGACTAATAACCCATATGTGGGTTCTTTTTGCCTTCACGAACTGGTTTCCCCATTGGTGGGGCAGTCAAGATATTTTTTGATAGATGTTGTTCAATACTACTGAGGCTTGAGCCTCATTGTAATCATATTTGTTTCATATTAATAGAATAGATTTACTTAGAAAAAAATAAAAATTGATAATTAATAATTAATAATAATATTAATGTTAATGTATTAATAATAATTGATAATTAATAACTAGTAATTAATGATAATATTAATGTTAATGTATTAATAATAATTGATAATTAATAACTAGTAATTAATGATAATATTAATGTTAATGTATTAATAATAATTGATAATTAATAACTAATAATTAATGATAATATTAATTATTATTAATACATTAATATTAATGTTAATATTAATATTATTATTAATTATTAGTTATTAATTATCATTAATAACTAATAATTAATAATAATATTAATATTAACATTAACATTAATGTTAATGTATTAATAATAATTAATATTATCATTAATTATTAGTTGTTGTATTGAGGTTTCTACGATCCATATCAAGTTTAATTATTAGTTATTAGTTATCAATTATCAATTATTATTAATACATTAACATTATTATTATTATTAACTATTAGTTATTAATTATCAATTATTATTAATACATTAATATTTTATTATTATTAATTATTAGTTATTATCAATACATTAACATTAATATTATTCCCCATATGCGGGTGTTAATTAAGGTTATTATGATGATGAGACGGGGCGACCACATGGCCCTATGCAACCATCCCAAGATCACCATGAATGATATTCATGGCACCTCACAGGTGGCATTTTATGCCTGCTCTAGTCGAGGCAAGGCCATTACCTGCATAACCATGGAGCCGGAGAACATTCATGTCATTCTGCCCCTGTTTCACTGTGCATTCCCTCCGCAAGCGGGAGAGCCGACTGAACAAACCAGCACTGGGTGCAAATGCTAGATTGTGGGTTGTCTTGATTTGGGTAATGGCTTCCACCATTCCCATACAAACCTCTGCAATTCAGCTCACGTCCTCCAACACTTAGTAACCTCCACGCAAAGCTCTTCTGTCAATTCCTCTTCTGCTCCTCCTGACTCTTTAACTGCTCCTATTTCCACTATGGTCCGCCACCGAATGCGTAGCCGACGCAGTGGCATGCGAGGTGGAAGTTCTCGCTCCCTTGCTTTGCATAACCATAACTCAGCTTCCCCTGCCTCCTCTGTTGAAAATCCCCACCAGTATAGTCTTGCAAGTCAGTATCCGAATACCAGGAGTGGCAAAGGCAGAGCCAACCTCCACAGCTCAAGATGTGAAGAGGCTGTTGTTCGCACTGCAACCTTTCCTCTGCCTCCGCATCAAGTTCCTCACACGATGCAGTTTCAGCTCCGTAGCTCTTTGAATTGCCCGGTTATTGTAGCCACTATCTCCATCTCCATTACATAAGAGACTAAGTAGCACATTCCCATGACCATTTCCACGGAGGAGATGCACAAAGCTGGCCCAAGCAGGAACAGGGGCAACGATGACGAGCAGGAAGGTAATGGAGGTTGGAACAAAAGGCATGGTAAAGCCATTGTTGGCAGCTCGCATGTTGAGGTGGGCGTTCAAAGTGACACGTAGGCCATGGAGAGCCATCTGGATGACACGTAGAGCCCGCAAGTTGAGGCCGGAAGCAAGGAGGAAGGACATAAAGTAGTGGGACGTGGCGAGTCGGACAACCTGGATGACTAGGCTTCTCCAATTGTGGAGGAACCTGCTCCGAAAGACTTTGCGACGCGTGTCATGTCTGCCAGGTGGCATTTCTTTTAGTTCTTGGTCTAGTTCTGTCCAGTCTTATGTGTCCTTAGGGTAATCTATTGGTTGGTTGGTTTAGTCAGGATAAACTGTTGTTTTTTGGGTGGTTTTTGATGTTGGTTTTGATCAGTTGGTCTCGTCAAGAAAACTGTGGGTTAAATCTGGTTGTATTTTTGACATATTTTCTTCTGGACTAGTTTCTCCTTTGTTGGGGCAGCGTGTGACAACTTTCATGGTTGCGTGCTGATTAAAGCCAGGTCCCTTGTTGGCTAGGAAACTCTGTAACTACTTTTTTATGATATCAGTAGTTTAACCTTACTTACCAAAAAAAAACATTAATATTATTATTAATTATTAGTTATTAATTATCAACTATTATTAATACATTAACACTAATATTATTATTATTTATTTATTATTTATCTATTTATTTAATCATTATTAAATACATTAACATTAATATTAATTATTAAGTTTAATATTATTATTTACTATAATATATTTTTAGTATTTAATATTTAATATTTAATAATATTAATACACTAAATATTATTTTTAGTAATAATAATTTAAAATATTTATATATCCACATATTATTATTAATATATATTGAATATTAATTCGAATATTTAATGTAAATAAATAAATAAAACTTATATAATAATAATTTTGATTAATTATTATTTGGATCTACTATTGAATCTATTAACTGAATTAAGCTCTTAATAATAATTTAAACATTTAGTTAGGATTGATTAAATAATTAATGATTAAAAATCAAAGTATTTATTTATTATACATTAATAAATAATCTTTTTGAAAATACTTTAAAATTCTTAAAATTAATTAAAAAATAATAAGGATAATAATAAATAAAAATGATTAAACAACGGAGATCCATTTAATCTTCTCACTTCAAACTATTAAAAACTATTTAATACCCTCATTCAAGCTCTTCTGCTATCATCATTCAAGAATGTCCTGATGATGGATCCCTGTTGGGATCTAAAACGTTGACGAAAAATGGTTTTTACTGTGATTACTAAATTAGAAGGTATGGATTATTGTCTTATAGCAGATGGATTGGTCAGGTTTTGAGACATGATATATGTACGAGATAGCAGTGAGCTCAAGAAGGTGATCTTGAGGGGGTTTCATACAAAACCGTATTCAGGTCACCTAGGTTATCAAAAGACCTTAACAATAGTGAAGAGATATTACTTTTGGCCGAATTTGAAAAGGGATGTAGTAGAGTTTGTGGTGAAATGTTTCGACTGTCAATGAGTGAAAGTAGAATATAAACATCCAAGTGGATTGCTACAACCGATCGTGATTCTAGAGTGGAAATGGGAGGTCATTTCCATGGATTTAATCATAGGGTTTCTGAAGACAGTGAAGCAACATGATTCCATCATGGTCATTATGGACATAATAACAAAGGTTGAACACTTCATTCCAGTGAAGTCTATGTACTCAGCTAGCGATGTGGCACAAGTATTTATCAAAGATGTGGTTAGACTGCATGGTGTTCCGAAGAAGATTATGTTAGACAGGGATGCAAAGTTCACTTCCAAGTTTTGGAAGGAGTTATTTGCATGTTTCGGCACAGAGTTGGCATTCAGCACAACTTATCATCTGCAGACAGATGGACAGACAGAGAGGGTCAACTGGATATTGGAGGATATGTTGAGGATGTATGTGATGCAGCAACAATGGAAGTGGGAAGAGTATTTGCCATTGGTAGAGTTTGCATACAACAATGGTTATCAAGAGTCATTGAGGATGAGTCCTTTTGAGGCATTGTATGGGCAGAGTTGCAACATTCCCATCAATTGGAGTGATCTGGTTAGTAGGATATTGATTGGACCAGATATGTTGGCATACATGGAACATGAAATGCAGGTGATCAAAAAGAATCTAAAGGCAGCACATGATAGGCAGAAAAGTTATGCGAATAGGAATATGTTGTTCAGGGATTTCCTGTTGGGGAACGGGTGTACTTTCTCATCAAACCGAAGACAAGCTCCTTGGGGATTGCATCATGTGCCAATTTGGCACTGGTAAAAATTTCATGTAATAAAAGTTAAAACAAAATAACCATGGTCAATGGGACACTTATTCCAAGTTGAATGTTGGGCAAGACATACTAGGGGTTGTTCATTTGATTGTTTATGGCTAAGGAAATTGGTAAAGGCAATGGCTAAGGCTTTGGAAAGGTAAAATGGAAATTTTGGCACAATTATTTATAAAAATAATGGAAATTAGGAGAAAAGGGAGGTGAAAGGTCTCAGGTTGCATGTGAGGAGGAAAATGAAGGAAAATAATGGAAAATGAAGAAAATATAGGCCTCATTCATAAAAGGACTTCTGAGGATTAGTTGGTAACCTTTTGTCAGTTCAATGTTGGGTTTCTCTCATTACTCTCTCCCTCTCTCATACTCTTAGACACTAAGAGTATTCTTGGAGCACTTGGGAATTGGAGCAAGAAAGGCAAGGAAGGTAAGACGAGGCAAAGATCAAGCAGGGAAACGCAGGATCAAGCAGCTACAGTAGGCTTCATTGCAGGTATCGACTTGCATGTGTATTTTCCTTGCTAGATTTGGCATGCATGGGATTTCATGTGTTTCTTTTATACCATGGCATGGGTTTTTCTAGGTGTGACTTTTAAGCCTAGCCTTGCCATTTCTTGATAGCTTTGATGAGATAGGTTCTCTCATTCAATTTATGTGGGATGGCCGAATTAGATTCAAAGATGAGTGAGGTGGATCTTCGAATTGACAAACACATGGTTTGAGTGGTCCCTGAGCCAGATTGAGGATCACGAAGCCACTGGCCTAGTAACCCTTGAACCAAATTGTGGGTTGCGGTAAAGCCAGATTTTGTGCCTCGGTGGGCCTAGGAATCCTTGCTGGTGAATGGTGGGATCTATGGCAAAGCCAAGAGGTGAATTTTCTCTATGTTGGGCCTAGTGGTTCTGGGATGGAATGCACGGTAAATCCCAGAGAGTATGTCTCAGTCTAGGGCCCAATGATCTCTAGATCAGACTTTGGATGCAAGGTAAAGCCTGAGAGATTAGGAGGCACTCAAATTCCTCATGGTGCAGGCGGAGAACTCCGGCGTCATCCATGTTGATTGGTGTTGTTTTGATGTGTTTTATGAATCCCACATTCATGCTTGGAATATGGCATGGGGGTGATTGACTGAAGAGATAATTGTCTCAGCGAATCTATGGTTGGGTGGAATGTGGTAGTCCCATCTCCGGTTGGTTCATCACATTCATTAATGAGAAATTCATTCCCTTGATTTTCACATGTAAATGTACTGATGTATATATGGATTTTGATGGTTGATATGTTTATGGTATTTATGTTCCTACTATGTTGGTTATATGTATATGTTATGGAAGCGACTATGTATGGCTCTCGACGTGTTTTTACTTGTTTATGAATGGATAATGTATCTATGTCCTAATAAATGATAAGGCAATGAATGACATGAAGAAACAATGGTTCATGGCGATTTTCAGATAAGTATGGGATCCCTACACTTAACTATGTTGTTTACACCTGTAGGTTACATGTTGGTGACATGTTTGACGAAATGTTTGTCATGGCTAGTATGGGTCTAGATATGGTCTTGTTCAATTTATTGCTTTGGCATCATTGTTTACCTGTACTTTTACCAGTTTTAAGTTATCATTCCATTATGGGCAGTGTTTTGAGTGTTGGGCCTGAAAAGGGTAGCTCAAATCATGAAATGTTGGCCAAACACAGCGTTAACTTAGATACTAATGCATTTGGCCAAGGGCTGGAGAGCGTTATAACTCTCCTGGGCTATGTCTAGGGAGCATTACTCTGGCCTAAGTTGGTCAAAACATTAGTAGGACCCAGAGGCAAGCTGTCTAAAGTGCTTATTTGGTTCTTGTGGGTCTTGAGGCTAGTGTTGGATGTATGCGTGTTATTATTCTATTGATTCCACTTCCTTAAAGTCATATAGAAAGTCGAATCCCATCATAGTAACCTCTCATCGCATGTTTACCCTGATTGACTAGTTAATTGGGTAAATGTGGGAGAAAAGTGTTACATAATCTAACTAATATATATATATGAATGAGATCAAATGTAAGCACTATAAATATACTATCGAGAAGTATCACTATATTATATTACCATTACTATTACTTATGCTATATTAGTATTTATCTTCTAAGTTAGACTTACATTAATATATCCTAACATTAATATTCCCTGATTTAACTTATAATATTAATTTACTATACTAACTATACAATACTAAATTTAATGAAATAATGACACTAATATTACTCTACAGTACTATAATATGAATGCAGATATATTGCTAAACTACACTATAACTATATATAATTTAATAACACTAAACATCTACATGTTAATTGATTATAAAGTAATGCAACTAATTACCTATTCTAAATGCACTACCTTATAATTATATACGATGAAACCAATATATGTGTGCAATCTCAAATATGGGTATTATATGGTAAGAAAAGATATGATATATATTGAATTTATCTAATTCATATTTATGCTATAATATACTAAAACTAAATATGATCACACAAAAAATAATTACGTAATTAAATGTTACAAAAGCGTTATATCGAATGCAAAATAATGTACAATTCCTTCAGCTTGATCCTTAATGATTTAGAAGAAGATTTAAGATCAATAAAAGGATGGATCGATATAAGGGGTCACTGCCTCTGTGAAAGAGGTTTTTAGGCAAAACGAAGAGATGCAGATATGAACCTATTCAATTTCTGCAAAAAGAGGATTTTATGCCAAACGAGAAATGCAGATATGAACCTATTCAATAAAATGTAGAGATGAAATGAAAATAAATGAGGGAGATCTAACCTAACGAAATTGTTCGCTCATATCAGATTACAAAGGTTTTAGGATCAAGGAAGGTCATGAGTTCACAAAATATATTTTAATTGTTATAGAAGAAGTTCTTATAACAACTAACAATCATTCGCTATCATATTTTCTTTTAGAATCTTCTGTAAGTGAAAGATGATAATAAGATGATGGTGAAAGAAGGAAATAGTTCCTTTGTTGACACAATCATCTACTTGATAATGCATTTGTGAGTACAAGAGCATATTTCATTCATTATACCAGGTAGATGAATATAAGAATGATATGTATCTGGATACAATAGTGCAAATATTCATAAGAATGATATGTATTTGGATACAATAGTGCAAATCAAACACAAATCTGCAAGTGAAAACCTACCATCTTTTATGTTTAGATTACTAGAAGTATCAATCTGTAAATAATAGTTGTACTTGCAAATATGGTTAATGCTCAAAACAAAAACTCTTTTGTAACCAGATTCTACCAACAACAGTAATTCATAGTAGTATAGAATCACTTCAACTCCAGGTCTACTGCTGCTGCATAGACTGCCACGGTCTTCCGCCGGATTTGTCCCCGGTTTCTGGCGGTCTCCCTACCGGAAAATCAGCAGTTTGAATTTGAAAATCCCTGCGGTCCGTTTCAGCATTGATGATTCTGCAGTTGCTTTATGTCTACCTCCCCTGAACACAGGCCAATCCCCCTCCCAAAGTCAATCCGACGGCGGTCTCCCTGCAGACGTACAGACTCTTGGGATTCTATCAGTATCCTACAGGACTAAGAAGGTTCATCTATAGCGTCCTTCTCCCTTCTCCTTCTGATCAGCTCTACATAAGAACTCCCTTCTGTCCTTTCTGACATTCTCCCTGTCAGTCGACCCTTCCATCCAGGCATTTCCTTCTCTGTCCATTTTGATCTCCTGTCAGGCTGGTAACCCAAAAATCCTTCCTTTGTCAGGGGTCCTTTAAATGGACGACCCGGACTCGCCTACCACCGCGGCCCTCATCAAAGCAGCTATGGAGGCTGAAAGGTCCCACAATCCGCCCTCCACCTGGCAAGCTGAGGTGGCATCTATGATCCCAATGGATCCGGCCTCCAACCATGATCCGGTTTTGCCGGGTTTGCCTCAGACAGGCCTGGATCCCCAGAGGAAACAAAAGAAAGCTTCACATCCGGTCAAACCTGGCCCCCCCGCCAAAGCCATCCACATTTCTGGGGAGATCCTCTTTGAACGCATCGACAGCCTTCAGAAACTGGCACTAATCGGGAAATGGTACTTCCCGTTCATGGATGAAGGGGAAATGCGAAAATGGTTGACTGACAAATGGTCCCCCATTATTGGCTACGTACCGGTTATCTCAAGGCTCATGAAAGATTGGTTTTCCTTTCACTTCCTCAAACCTGAGGATGTGGACTCCATCCTTAAGCGTCCCTGGGTATGTGGAAGAAGCTTCCTCTCTCTGTCGAGGTGGTATCTGGGTTTTGACCCCCTGAAGAACACTCCTACAAACAGTATGATCTGGGTCAAGCTCCCAAACCTGCCTCTCGAATTTTGGTCTCCAGAAACACTTTCTGAAATTGGAAATTCCATAGGGAAATTTGTTTATGTGGACCCATGGTGTCGGGGGGAGAGGGATAAAAGAATCGCCTGGCTCCTGATAGAAAAACATTTCAAAGGAAATTACCCAGAATTTGTGGAAATCTCCTGGAAGGGGTTAAAAATATTTCAGAGGATTGACTTTTGGGGGATTCCATTTCGTTGTTCGAGATGCCACAGAACAGGCCATTTAATTAAAAATTGTTGTTTCCGCAACTTTCGAAATTCAAAAAGGTCCTTTCCTCCTGGTAAAAGAACAATGGCCCCGGTTTCTGTTCAGCGGCATGTCCCAGAACCAGAGCAGGGACAGTTCTTCTCCTCCGACAGCCCTTTAAAGAGCTCTCCAGTGGGAATCTCCCCCACCCCCACTTATGACCCTGGCTTCGGATCTCCCATACCCGAACCCCATCAAGATGCCGTGGTCCCCTCCCCCCCAGCGATGAGCTTGGAAGTTTTTGAGGTAGGATCCCATACTATTCACATCCCATCATCGTCCCAATCATCGGACCCCCTCCTGCATCACAGGTCTGCCCCAGATATAAAAGGGAAAAACATCTTCCCCTCCCCCACGCCTCAAATTTCTCCTGTTGAATCTCCAAAGAACCTTATGGACAGCGACCTTGACCTCATCCTTCACAGGAGCTCCATCGAACTAGAGCCGCTCACTATCCACAAGCCCGCCTTCCCTTCAATTAGCCCCATCTCCGCCAGCAATATAACGGTGAGGAAAAGAGGAAAAGGAAGCTCTAGACACTTCCGAGGCCGCACTATTGCCTCTGACTTCGGCATAACTAACTTAGCCCTCGTCGAAGTTCCAGTTATGGAATCGGATCCCCCTCGACCCCTTAGAGCAAGCTCGGTCGGCCAGCCCTCTAAATGACGTTTCTAATCTCAATGAATATTCGAGGCCTGGGGGCCGGCCCAAAATTCTTGGCTCTAAAACATTTCTTCAGGACTGCAAAGGCGAAAATAATCTTTGTTCAGGAAACAATGCACTCCAGCAGGGACACTATAGCTTATTTCAGGAGGATGTTCCCTTCCTGGTTTTTGGTAGCAACGGGAGCAAATGGACAATCCGGAGGTCTTGCCGTCATGTGGGATCCAATATGGATCAAAGCGCTGGCTTACAAATGTTGTGCAGGGATTCTAATCTCGGCTTCCTACAGGGGTTTCAACTTCAAGTTAAATCTTCTGAATATATACGGACCCTGCAGGAACAGGTTTCCCTTCTGGGAAAAGCTCTTCGCCTCAGAAATCCTATCTATGGAATCTCTGATCATAGCAGGAGATTTAAACCTCACTCTCAGTGCTGAGGAATGCTGGGGTACATGTGGGAGGTCTGACAGTATGGGAGACCGGTTAAGGGCTGAAATGATAAGGCGGAACCTTGTGGATATAGCCCCGGACCCTTTATCTCCGACCTGGGACAATGGCAGATTTGGCCCCTCATACAAAGCCAAGAGAATCGACCGATTCATCATTCGCTCTGACATCATTGACAAATGTGGTCTGCCCTCCTCTCATGTTGCAAACGAATTCTCATCGGATCATAGACCAATCATCCTGGAATGGCGGGACTCGGCTTTTAAAAAGGGTTACTCTTTCAAATTAAACAGAGTTTTCCTGAACGATCCGGATTTCATCTCTTTAATCACCAGCACATGGGCGGAATCTCTGAATTCTAGCGCGGCTCTGTTCTTAACATTCAGAGAAAAACTCCTAGCTTTGCGCATCGCTGCAAAGAAATGGCAGTCTCACAAGATCAAATCAGACCGCCGAGATCTCTCCTCCGTAAACGCGGACCTGGAATCCCTTCTCTCGACATCCCCCTGGAACTCCATGCCTTTCGGGAAAAGGAATAAAATCAGGGAACTCACGGCCAGGAAAAATGAACTGCTCCTCAAGGAAGAAACCACTTGGCGATTGAAGAGCAGAGCGCTCTGGCTCAGGGAAGGTGATCGAAACTCAAAATTTTTTCATTCCTATGCCAATGCTAGGCGGAAGCTCAATACCATCTGGAACATCAGGAACTGTGGGGGGGATTTACTTTCCACACAGGAGGAAATCTCTTTTGAAGCCACGTCCTTCTTTCATCACCAGTATAAGCGTGGGTATAGCAGCCCCATCGACATGTTTTGGGCAGCGGATCCTGTTCCTTCTATGTTTGATTCCCAGGCATATGAACTCTTCATTCAACCTGTCACCGAGGACGAGCTCCTCTCTGCAATGAAAGCTTCCAAAAAGGACAGAAGCCCGGGGCCGGATGGTTGGCCGATAGAATTTTTTATCCACTTCTTCGACCTCTTCAAAGGGGACCTCCTGCGCACTGTTGAGGCATCCCGCATGTCGGGAAATATCCATAGTTCTTTCTCCTCAACGTTCATCGCTCTGATTCCTAAGAAAAAAGAAACCGCCTCCTTCCACGATTTCCGCCCTATCTCGTTATGCAACACTCTTTATAAAATTATTTCCAAAATTATTGCGGATAGACTAAAGCCTGTTCTGAACCATTTTATCTCCAGCAACCAGCATGCTTTCCTGAAAGATAGGAACATCTGGGACGCCGTTGCTATGACTCAAGAGTGCCTATACACTATGGCAAAAAACAAGACTGAGGCGGCAATTTATAAAATTGACCTCAAGAAAGCTTTTGACTGCGTGGACTGGGGCTTCCTACGCATCTTGCTGGCAAAAATCGGCCTTAGATCTCAGGGAATCGAATGGGTAATGGCGTGTGTGGAAAATGTGCATTTCTCAGTAATCATCAATGGAATTCCTTCCCCCTTCTTCAAAGCGGAGAGAGGGCTGCGTCAGGGATGCCCTCTCTCCCCCCTGCTCTTCATCCTAGTCATGAACTCTCTCAGCCTGCAAATAAATTTGGCGGTCCAGGAAAAGGAAATCAGGCCGGTCAAAATCTGCAAGGACATCTACCTCTCCCACAACCTGTTTGTAGATGATATTCTCATTTTTGCCATGCTGTGCAAAAAATCATGGGCATGCATTCACAATATATTAATGAAATTCCAATCAGCCTCTGGCATTCTTATTAACAGGGATAAATCCAAGCTGTTCCACAACAACGTGAACGAAGCCCTCATTTCCTGGACGGCATCTTTGCTTGGCTGCTCCCAAGAGCCAATTGAAAATGGCATTAAATACCTTGGCTTCAATCTAAAAGCCATGTCCTACAGAAAACAGGACTGGTCTTGGCTCATTGACCGCTTCTACTACAGGATCTCGGGCTGGGAATGGCGTTTCCTCTCCCTGGCTGGCAGATTCATCTTAGTGCAATCTGTGTTATCTCAGCTCGCGGTCTACTGGGCCCACCTTTACCTTCTTCCTTCATCCACATCCAACAAAATGTGCTCACTTGCAGCAAATTTTTTATGGGGCGGTCGCTCCTTCCAATCAAAAATCCACCTTGTCAGGATGGAGGATTTAACTAAACCCAGGAAAGATGGTGGCTGGGGTCTTCTAAATTTAAAAATCTTTGGAAGGGCCCTCATCTACAAATCATTACACAGGGGGATCTTCGGGAGCGGCCCATGGAGCCTCCTCATCAACAGAAAATACCTCAAAGGGAAAGACATCTCTTTCTGGTACAGAAGGAACACCTTGGGAAAGAAATATGGATCTGCAATCTGGATGGGTTTCAGAAAGCTCCAGCTCTTCTTCATGGATAACCTCAGATGGAAAATTCACTCAGGGACCAGCATTCACATTGGCATCGACAGCATCCTAAACGGTCCATCTTCCTTCCCTCCCTCCCTGACCATCAACCTCCAAAATAAAGGTATCTTCACTTGGGACAAGTTAATCTCCTCCTGGTCAAACCTTTCCCCTGCCTGGAAACTTGCCTCTGATCTCCACCTCCCCCCCCGCCTCTCCCCTCTCTGGACCTCCTTTCAACAAGGCCTCTCAAGCAGGCCCATCCACCGAGCTGCAAGGGATGCGTTGGTATGGGCCCTTCCAAACTCCCCCCTCCCCATCTCAGTTAAAAATATCTATGTTGCTA
>APFE031425343.1:100078-125718 GCA_000404065.3 Pinus taeda
CGAGCAGCAAGGGATGCGCTGGTATGGGCCCTTCCAAACTCCCCCCTCCCCATCTCAGTTAAAAATATCTATGTTGCTATCTCCCCCTCCCCCCCCTTCCCCCCTTTATCTTCCCGATGTCCCTCTGGAAAGTTTCCTGCCCTCTCAAAATGGTCCTGTTCCTTTGGCTCGTCTTCAGCAACAAAAACCTTACCTGGGAGGTGCTTCAGAGCAAAGGATGGTCGGGACCGGGGCGCTGCCCTTTATGCCTCATGGCCTCTGAATCAAATTTACACCTCTTTTTCACATGCAAAATCTCCTCTTCCATTTGGCTCGATCTCTCCCTCCCTTTCGGTTTCCCTCTTATATCCTTCTCTTCAGCACAGGAAGCAATTCTCTGGAGTGGCCAGTCTGATATTCGGAGATCCCTCTTCACACACTCCTGTTGGCTCATTTGGAAATGGAGGAACTCCTCCATCTTCCAAGACTCGAACAGGCCGGTATCCGCTCTTCTCTGTTTTATCAAAGCATCCTACCTCTGAGCATCCTGCTCTTTCATCTGTCATTCCAACGTTTCTTCCTTCCTCAAGTTTTCTTCGGTTCCCTCCGGCCCTTAGTTTTTCTCCATCCTTCTCTCTGCCTGTTCTTGGCAGTTTTTTCCTCCTGTCTAAAAGTTTCTCCTTAGCTGTCCATTTCTCCCCCCCCTTTTTTTTCTCCTTGCTGTAGGATCTTTCCCTGTCTTCTTTGGTTTCAGGTCGTCCTCATCTTGCCCTCGATCATGTCTCCTTCTGTCTTCCTGAGAATAAGGTTTCTTCCTCGCTTGCCACGTTCAGTTTTTTCTTCAGTTCTATCCTCTTGTTTTCCCTAATCCTGCCGAGGTTCCCTGCTCTGTTTCTTCCTCCTCCTTTGCATAGAGCAGTCTTTGGATCGGTGGGCGGATGAGATCTGCCTCATCTCTGGTTTTACTTTTCACTTCCTCTGGTACGCTGTGTTTTCACATCAATCTAAATAGCAAGCTTATTGGCATCTGGATTTCCTGTTGTCTCTGCTTGAGGGACTCCCGGTCGGTTTCAAAAAAGACTTATCTTTGCCTACAGCTATGAGGCAGAGAAGGTTTCGGGTCTCTCATTTGTGTTTATGGCTAGACAGTTAATTAGAAGGATGATTAAAGCCAAAGTTTCCTTGCTGAATGTTCGGGACCGGGAACAGTTCACCTGTGCCTGAATTCTACAGTTTTGAGGCAAAGATGGTTTCGGGTCTCTCTTTTGTGTTTATGGCTAGATAGTTAATTAGAAGGATGATAAAAGCCAAAGTTTCCATGCTGATTGTTCGGGATCGGGAACAGATTTCTTTCACCTGGGCCTGGTTTCTATATTTCACACATCCCCATCGCGTGGTTTTCTGTACCTCTCATATCTCCATTGTGAGGCTTGCATCTCCATATGTTTTTTGGATCTTTCCGATTAACAGTTTCATGTGCTCTACAAGAAATATATTCTGCCTAGCGAGATAGTTTCTCCGCTCTTGAAGGCGCATGAGTGCTGGTCTTCACAGCATCTGTATCTCAGTTTCACACACAGGCCTCCGGTTCTCATCTACCGAGTCTGGTGTATTTACAAAAATTCACTTTTCAGTCATGTATTTTCGCTTCTTTCCTGAAGCAGAACATAAACTTTCAGTTTATAAAATTTCGATTTTTCGTTTTCTGAAAAAAAAAATAGAATCACTTCAACTCTATAGATTTCTAAATTACAAATGTGCAAAATGTTTTTTTAAGCTGAAAAATGCTTAAAAAATATCACAATTCTATTCCTACAGAGAAAAAACAACAATTACAAAAGTGCAATATCGCTTCTTCTTGCAGAATTTTCCGTGCAATTTTTTGAATTTGCTTCAATGTGGATTCGAATCCACTGCTTACATAATACAATTCACTTTTATAATTTGCATGGCATACAAGGATCCAGATTTCCTTGGAAAAATTCTATCCCAAAGACGAACTATGTTAGAAGGAGTACAACCGAATGCTCCAAAAATTGCCATTACAGTTAAGAGATGAAGAACGGTCCATTTGTTGCTAGCCAAGTGGAGATTGCGGCCTTATCATTCTCCTCTGCAGTGAAATTTGATTGGAATAACCTCCATCAACTCACAATAATTTTGTTTCCATTTGACCACAACAGTATGTTTTATTTGGTGTAGGCTGGTCTCTTTTTGTGGAATCTAGTCTCGAATCCTCATGCTTTGTTCAATTCCACTGGAGCAACTGTTTTTCGTTTTATTTATCTTAGGTGCAATTATGGCGATCGGATGGATCTGAAATCCCTTACAATTCGTTACCTTTGTTATGGATATCATTGGTTAGTGAGTTTCAGATCTTGTTTAACAATATATTGAAATCTCTTGCCAGCTGGGTGTTCATCTTAATTGCTTGTATCTGAATGATTAATGCAATAAGAGATTTCTCTTAATGCTCCCTATTGCACGATATGTATTTTGCTCACAATGAATCCTGCAACACACAAAAATATCCATTAAAATCAATACACAGTGGATCCAAATTACACAAGACCTGAATTGATAGACCATATGTCCGCAGTGTGACCTAAAGGGCCTTAATTTGGACACTCTAAAGTACCAGACCCCTTCTTTCGAGTTGAAGGAATGGGGTATAGATATTTTTTTCTGTTTTCCTTTTTCTTGCAACTCATGGAGATCTCAAGATTACCACGTGACTGCCAGCTAAGCTTATAAGCTCTTAGCCTGCTTAAGCCCTTCGTGGGCTGAATTCCCTTTGCAAATTCCTCAGCACTGTTGGCCTTGTTTCCACACGAAACGACCAAAGGCTGGGTGCTAAGGCTAGAGCTCCCAAGCCCCTTCTTATTCCACCATGCCCTCGTCTATTTCTACGCGAAATGACCAACGGTTAGGGCTTGACCCATAGCCCTTCTATCCTGAACATGATCGACATTTCAGAGAAGTTTTCGCGACATCTAAACGGTTTTTGACGTCTCATCACTCACTATACTTTAACAAGTGGGATGCCCTGGAAGGTAGTTTGATCAAGTCGCTCACCTCTATATCAACGGCTCATATTCCTGGGGTTCATCACTTTCCGTACTATAAGGAGTGAGGTTCCCCAAAAGGTAGTTCGATAAGCCTCCCATCTCTTAATTGACGACTCAGAATGATTATGGGACAGCAACCCACTCGAGACATATGTGCTATTGAATCCATCGATCAACTAATCATCGACTCAACATCATCCCACTGGATTCCTCCCGACGCCTTTTCCTTAACTCCCATTTTATTTCTTCGGACGAACTTCATCGAGCTGATTCGACAAGTGGGTCAGTGCCCAACCAATGGCGCCACAACAGCGGTGTGAGACCGACCACGTACGCCCTTTTACATAATCCTGCCAGGATTTTCCCAGCATTTTTCATTGCACCCTCTTTTCATTCTTCTGGGTTATGAGCCCGAGCTTATGTGGGTTGTGGGCGAACCCACCTACCAATAACAGCACTGTCAAGTGCACATCATCTGCTGCATCATCCATGCGCTTCAATTCTGACTCTCCAGTTAAATTCCAATCCACATTTGTCTATGGGATTCCAAGATTCCAACTTCCCAACTTCCGACATCAATTTTCGTTACTTGATCCCTCTGGTGACGATCCTTGGTCCGTCAAGTGACAGACTTCCCGACGAATGATTAAACTGGCTTATGAGATTCATCCCGTCCGGGACTTTTATGTCACGTCATCATTCTTTTGACCAATCACGTGAAAGGAATATCTATCCCCTCCAATAGGAAGACTTCCCACCTAGGGTTCTGATCTACAAAGGATAAGATCATCCAATCTTTTCTATAATATTAGAGCTTCGCTCCTGGCGCCCGATGGAGTCCTTTTTATCCTTACCATTCCACCATGGCTCAGTCAAGAAACTTTGACTCTGCCTCATGCAATATCTTAGACAAAGATCTATGTAATCTCCTCAGGGGAAATCTCTACCACGACTTAGGCTTCCTCGAGCTAGTCTTCTCTACCACGGCTCTGTCCCAGAGGTCTGGTAGACCTCTCGATCTTCTTCAAGATCTTGCCTCTATGCTAATCTCTAACTAAATCCTTCCACGATGTTACCCCTCCTGAGCTTGGGTGTTAGCTACAATGAGGAATTTCTAGCCCGTGAGCCTTCCCTACCGCCGGGTAGGGAATTCCCCACATGGCAATGTAGGCACTCCTGCGACTATTGTCAGCCATGGGCTTGGCACGAGCTTCCGATAGGTTCTCACCTTTCTTGCCACACACCAACGGTTATAGAGTCTACGCTGACTCTGCAAGCAACTCCCAGGTGCCCCTCAAGGGTTTCCGGGGCATTTGGATGCTCTCAGGGACAGGTAGCCCTCATTGCCAAATTCCCTTTGCAAGGAATGGAGGTTGTTGCACACACAAGGTTGGAGGACATTTAGGTAAAGCTACAGGGCTCAACTGGCCTTGGGAAAAATCCCCTTAACATTCACACACTACTTTCCTACTAGCACAACAACTTGTAAGAAAATACATCAATTATATACAACGACCGACTCTACCAACAAAGGGTCTTTTACATAAACTATACATTAATAAAAGGGTCACAGAGCCCACTGCTTGTCAAGGTTCAATTCAAGCTTGGTTATGGCCTGTAAAATATCTTGAAGTTCTTTCACTTTCATTAATGCATTATTCTTCATCCAATTAAGCATTTCATTTAGATTCAACTTTATAGCTTAGACATCATTATCATGTGGTTCATTGTACCTCTTACACATCACACACACCGTGTTTACCATTAGCGGGTCATCACACACATTTTGCTTCTAGATTCAAGAACAATGCACATATACATTCAATATATGTACATCAGTGGAATATCCCCACAAGGTGCACCACAAATACAAGCATTAATAACACAACTACAATCCCGAATCCATAACCATTATCAACAACAATGCAACATGACTCGTTAAAAGTGTAAACAAGCATATGCAGATACTTATCTTCAAATTTGTAGGGAAACTGAGTCTGGGACAAGGGCTATCCACCCAATCTTAGGTAGCTATAGCCACTTTTACTTGTAGCTGCCACCCCCAAGCTAGATTCCAGATTCTAAGGGCGAAATGCTTACTTCCAAGACTGCACACCAACTGCCAACTGGAACAAGGACTCTAGATAACCTCCTCCCTCAATCCCACCAGCTGATTGCTTATTTATTTTTTATCACAGGGAGTCCAAAGGTGCCCCTCCTCACCCCCAAGTGTACACTTAATGATTCACCCCCTTCTAGGGAGTCCAGAATCCACTGTACCAATAGGGTTTTATCCACAAGTCTTCGTTTGTCTCTACTTTAGGATGGCCTCTTCCCAAGTTGTTACAGGATTCCTGAGTAATTATCTCAAACCACAACCTCCAGGGGATCCAAGTTGTTACAGGGATCCATATACCTCTGTCTCAACCCATGACCTCCAAGGACCCAAGCTATTACAGGGTTCCAGGAATCCTATCTCAATCTAGAGCCTCCAGGGATCCCAAGATGTTACAGGCTCCACAGACTAGCACTCAACCCACATCCTCCAGGGACAGAGAACCAATCCCCTTCTCTTCTCTTCAGTGATGCCTGTTGAAAGCTTTTGTTGGAGGCCTGATTCTAGTCCCTTCTCATTTTGTCGCCAAAAAAATGGGCTCCACTCCCTTGTTGCCAGGAGTTCGAATAAGTCTCTCCCAAAGAAACATCCTCATCTCTTCTAATGGGTCTCTCCTACCTAGATTCAGTGCATCTCTACTCCATTTGAATGCTATTTTTACTCTCAATCGAATGATTCCTCTGAATGCCTTCTCCTGTTGTTTGAATGTTCTCTTGAATGCCTCCTACCTAGCCTCCATTTCTTTCACATTATTTATTGTTGTGTCCTTGTTGTTTTGCAGACCCTCATAGATTTGTGTCCTCCTTGCTTGTAGTGTTTTTTCAAGCAAGCATAGGCCTATGTGCTTTTCCTCAACCCATTAATTTCAGTAACCAGTTTATTAACTTCATGTACCATCTAGCCTTCAATGGCTGTCTTGAATTCAGGTTTCTTCTTTTCACAAGAAACCATAACATACCAAGCAATAATTCTCCTCCCCCAAATCTGGAATCTGTGTCCCTTTGACTCATCCCCCCTTTTCTTTTTATTTTAAGCATTACATAATATTTACACATATTTACAATGTGGATTATGCAAGTTCCTTGGGTGGGCTATTACAGTCCCCTCCCCCTTGAGGGAACGTCACCCTCAGTGTTCATTTACACTTATACAATGCCAACATTAAAGTAAGACACATATTGTTTCAGGGTGCTTTATACACACAACTCTATACATTATTTACAATTATACACACTTGTTTTAACCATCAAACAAGATAGGATATTTAAATTTCATGGAATCAACCATTTCCCATGTGGCCTCCTCTGGCCCAAAGTGCTTCCACCGCATCTTGACTTGCTCTATGGTTCGATTTTGGAGCATAAGACTCCTCCATTATAGAATGCACATTGGTTCTAATTGGAACTCTCCCTCTGGTTCCAACAATGGCACAGACCAATCAATCATATGATTAGAATCATGTACATACCTTTTAAGTAAAGAAACATAGAAAACATCATGAACTCTAACTGATGGAGGTAATGCAAACCTATATGCTACTGGTCCAATCCTCTCAAGAATTTCAAATGGCCCAAAATACTATGGTGCCAACTTGGCACATGTGCCCATCCTTAGGGAAAATTTCTTTGGTTTAATTCTCAAGTAAACATGCTCCCTCACTTGGTACTCTTTGTGTACCCTATGCTTATCTACATAATTTTTTTTCTATCATATGCCACTTTCAAATTTTGCTTTATTATTTGAACTTTTTGTTCCATTTCCTTGAGTATATCAAGTCCTACCTAAACTCTATTAACTAGTTCACTCCAGCTAATAGTAGTATTACAACTCCTTCCATACAATGCCTTAAAGGGGCTCATCTTTATGGACTCTTGATGCCCATTATTGTATGTGAATTCCATAAGTGGAAGGTATTATTCCCATTCTTAGGTTGTTTCATCACATACATCTTTAACATGTCCTAAAGGATTTGATTGATCCTCTATGTTTTCCCATACGTTTGTGGGTGATAGGTTGTAATAAATGATAACTATGTTCCCAATCCTGCAAACAATTCCTTCCAAAACCTGGAAGTGAATCTAGCATCTCTGTCTAACACAATCTTCTTGGGTATGCCATGTAGTCTCACAATCTCCTTTATGAAGATTTGTGATATATCACTAGTGGAATTGGTAGATTTGACTACCACAAAATGGGCTAATTTTCTAAGTTTATCCACCACTACCATGATTGCATCATGTTGTTTAGATGTTTTGGGAAATCCTGTAATGAAATCCATAGAAACTACCTCCCACTTCTATTCTAGAATAGGGATAGGCTACAACAATCCTCCCATATGTTTGCATTCAACCTTTACATGTTGGAATTCTATGAATCTTGCCACGAAATATCCCACTTCTTTCTTCATATTTTACCAGCGATAGTAATTTTTAATTGTTGTGATGGTATTTTGATACCCTGGGTGGCCTGAGTAAGGTTTAGCATGAAATTTTTTCATTATTAACCTTTTTATTTCATCACTGTTAGGCACATAAATTTTTCCTTCAAACCTGACTAAGTCGTGCTCGGTGAGATGATATCCTCCATCCTCACCATTTTTCTGCAACTTATCTTTCATTTGCTGGTATTTTCATCCAGTTGCCTAGCACTTTGATTCTTTCTTCCAGATCCGTTGCATACAAACTTACTGCTACCAAGTGATTTACTTGGAATTTTCTGCTCAAGGCATCAACAACCTTGTTTTCCTTACCTTTTATGTAAATCTCAAAGTTAAACTCGTTGAGCATGCCCAACCATCTTGCTTGCCTAGCATTCAACTTCAGTTGTCCAAACAAATATTTGAGTCCACTATGGTATGACATGAGCGTGAAATTCCTGCCAAGTAGGTAGTGCCTCCGCATTTTTAAAGCATGAACTATAACATCCAATTCTAAATCATGTGTCAAATAATTTTCCTCATACTTATTCAACTTTTTGGACTCATAACACACTACTTTCCCTTCCTCCATTAAGACTTCGTCGAGTCCTTCCTTGCATGCATCTATACACACCATGAAATCCTTGTCAGGATTTGTGATTCTCAGAACTGGTGCACTAGTGAGCAATTGTTTTAATTTCTCAAAGATTTCTGCACATTGTGTAGTCCACTCAAGTCTTTTCCCTTTTTTCTACAAAGTTGTAATGGGATGACCTAGTTTGGAGAAATTCTGAATAAATATCCTATAGTATCCTACCAACTGCGTGAATGATATAACCTCATCCACGTTCTTTGGGATTGGCCATTTCCTTATGGATTTGATCTTTTAAGGGTTGACTCATACACCTTCCTTAGAGATGATGTTCCATAGGTAATGTATTTGTGGCTAGAATAAGTCACACCTTCTGATCTTTACATAGATATTATGTTCTCTCAACAATTGTAACACTCCAGCCAAATGATCTTCATGTTCTTCTTCTTTTAAATAAACTAGTATGTAATAAACAAACACTATGAAAAACTTGTCAAGGTAAGGATATAGTACTACATTCATCAGACACATGAACATGGCAGGGGCATTGGTAAGCCAAAAAGGTACCCCTACGAATTCATAGTTCCCATACCTTGTTCTAAAAGGAGTTTTGTGGATATATTCCTCCTTGATTCTCACCTGATGGTAGCATGAATTCAAGTCAATTTTGGAGAAAAATGTTGCTCCTATTAACTGGTCAAATAGATCATCGGTACTTGGTAATGTGTACCTGTCCTTGATGGTTACCTTATTTAGTTGTCAGTAATCAATGCACAATCTAAGGGCTCCATATTTCTTCTTTACAAATAATATTGGTGCTCCTGAAGGAGACACACTTGGCCTTATGTAACTCTTGTCAAGAATTTCCTTTAGTTGTAATTTTAACTCAACCAACTCTGGGGTGCTCATCCTATATGGAGCCTTGGACACTGATGTTTCTCCCGGTACCATCTCGATAGAAAAATTTATCTCTCTATGAGGAGGTAATCTTATAACCTCCACTAGAAAAACATCCACACATTGTTGCAATACTAGGTACCTTTGAATTAATTCAACTTCCTTGTTTTCTGCTTCTTTGCCACCTTCCTCATTCTTAGAAACTTGTACTACAAACAAAATGAATCCTTTCCTACAATTTCATTTGTATTGCATAGAAGTGATCAGCCTCACTGATATGGGATTATCTTTCCTTTCAATTCTCTCTTCATTCCTTTCTCATCCACACATTCTATGCTCATCCACGCGTTATATCACTTTTTCATAGCAATCTACCTTGGTCTGGTGTAAGTACATCCAATCCATGCCCAATAATATGTCATACCCACCTAATGGAAACACATTCAAGTGGGTTGTCATGGGCATGCCACTAAGCTTAATTACACATGACTTTACCCAATAGATGATCCTTCTCTTTGTGCCCATTGCCAATTGAACCAACCAAGGTTCTTGATGCAATTCCTTTCCCAATACGCACTTTTCAACAAGTTATGGGTTGATATAGATATTATTAGAACTTGGATCAATTAAAATAGAAATGGCTTACTGTTGTAGCTTACCTTCCATCTCAATGATGGATACCTAATGATCTTCTTGGTGATTTTCCACCACTACATAAATCCTTGGTATACTCCAAGATACTTCACCCACTGTACTGGCCTCTTTAGAATTGTAAATATTTGATCCAACATTCTACTAGTGTGGTAAGTCTCTCCTCCTGTGGTCCCCACCATAGGTCTAGCACTTGAGTGGTTCTTGGCCTTCCAACTTGGGTTGTGCTAAAGTTGGTTGCTGCACATTTTTCTTAACAACATTGGGTTTTTGTTGAAATTATCGTGCCTGACTTGGGTGCTTCGCTTCCTTCCTGTCTGGGTTTTTCTTGGGAAAATTCTTATTATGTCAAACGTTTCTCTTGGCTTGACATTTACTCCTAACTTTAGGTCTACACTTTGATTATTCATAGCAGTGTTCTAATTTCTTAATAGCACCCTTCAGGGTTGGGGGTTCTAACAATTCGATTTTATCTCTGAATGCCATAGGCAACCCGTTGATGAATCTTTGAACCTTGGATTTCTCATCCTTGAGATATGGTACATACCTCAGTGGTTCCAAAAACTTTGTGACATACTCATCACTAGTTAATTGTCCCATTTTGAGTTCATAAAACTCTTTTTCTTTATTTCTTCATTCCTCGCAACCATGCTTCTACATCCTCTTCTTTCTTCATATCCCCATCAAATGTAGGTGGCTTTGCCTTCTTAAATTCTTCAGGCATATGCTCTTTTTCTTTGTTTGTTGAGCGATGGTGATGGTGGGAATGGTGACGCCTATTGGTGGATGAATTATATGGTTTGCTTGAATACTGCACCTATGTGCTAGTTTCCCCTCTTGGAGTGCTCAAAGGTTCACCTCTTGGCACAGTTTCCTTACTCCCTTACTTGTGCCTCTTTCTGGACCTACAACCATTTGCTCTGCTGGTGTTTTCTTCCATATCTTGAGGGCTTCTTTGGTCTTTATGACCCACCCTCCTCTCAAATTTCCTTTGCCATTGCTAATCTGAGAGACTTTACACGATAATTGCATTAATCTTTGGTTGCCTTTCTTGGGCTCTTACCAGCTTCTCATTATTAGCCTTAAAGCTTCTCATCTCATCCCTTAGTCTTATCAAAGTGTCCATCCAGTCTGGGGAATGATTCCCTTTCCCTTGGCCAACTGAGCTCTCTTCTTCATTAGCTGTGCCCCATAACTTCCATGTTGTGACTTATCGGAACTGTATTCAACCATTCTAGTCCTCATCAATGTAGTTTGTGTCGCTTTATGCTACTTGTGATGTGTTGTCAATCACATACATTATTAGACATTTAAAAATAATGAACACACAAACTCGGGGTCATGATTTACCATGGAGGTTATGCTGTGACAAAACAATCATGTTATTGTACTAATACATTGATAAATCATATGCATCAATCATTCAATCATGATAACCAAGACAACAACATATGACCTCTGACCATCAAAACAACAACATGACCATGGTCCTATTCTCAGATAACTTTCATTGATGCTAGTTTACCCGCATAATAGGGATCAATAGATTAACTCGACTTTTAACACTAGATAGTTAATTAATCTAAATTATTTTCTCCATTTTTTATTATTATCACTTTCTCATGATGAAGCCCATACAATCCATTTTTGAACCTGGATAGCTTTGATACCACTTTGTAACACACCTGACCCCTTCTTTCCAATAAAAGC
Source organism: Pinus taeda (assembly GCA_000404065.3). NCBI lineage: Eukaryota > Viridiplantae > Streptophyta > Pinopsida > Pinales > Pinaceae > Pinus > Pinus taeda. The sequence goes on from APFE031425343.1 coordinate 111,508, forward strand.
AATGGGGTATAATTTTTTTCCCCTCTTTCCTGCAATTCATGGAGATCTCAAGATTACCATGTGACCATCGGCTAAGCCTATAGGCACTTAGCTTACTTAAGCCATTCGCGGGTTGAATTCCCTTAGCTAATGGCTTAGAACCATTGGCCTTGTTCCCACACAAAATGACCAAAGGTTGGGCGCTAAGACTGAAGCTCCTAGGCCCCTTCTTATTCCATCGCGCCCCTGGTCCATTTCTACGTGAAATGACCAAGGGTCACAGCTTAACCCATAGCCCTTCTATCCTAAACATGATCGGTGGTTCGAAGCAATTCCCGCAACATATAAACAGTGTCTGACATCTCATCACTCACCTTACTTTAACAAGTGGGATTCCCCTAGAAGGTAGTTTGATCAAGCCACTCGCCTCTACATCGATGACTCAAATCTATTCTCATCACTTGTTGTACTATACCGAGTGAGGTACCTTGAAAGGCAGTTTGATAATCCACCCATCCCTTAATCGATGGCTCAGATTGATTACCAGGCACCAACCCACTTGGGACCCACGTGCTGTTGAATCCACCCATCAACTACTCATTGGCTCCACGTTATCCTGTTGGATTCCTCCCAATGCCTTTTCCTTAACTCCCATTTAATTCCTTTAGGCAAAATACATCGGGTTGACTCAACAAGTGTGCCAGTCCTTAACTAATGGCACCACAACAATGGTGTGGGCCTGGCCACGTAACCCCTTTTACGTAATCCTGCCAGGCTTTGCTCGATGTTTTCCATTGCACCCTCCTTTCATCCTTTCCAGTTATGTGTCTGGGATTATGTGGGTTGTGGGCCAACCCACCCGCCAATAGTAGAACTTCCAGGTGCACATCATCTGTTGCATCATCCATGCGCTTCAATCTTGACTCTCCAATTAAATTCCAATTTTCATTTAGTTATGGGATTTCGAGATTCTAACCTCTCGGAACTTCTGACATCAGTTTCCCTTATGAAATAAGTATGGTGACGATCCTTGGTCCTTCAAGTGACAAAATTCCCAACTATTGATTAAATTAGCTTACGGGATTCAACCTATTCGAGAATTTTATGCCACGTTGTCATTCTCTTGACCAATTGCATGAAAGGAAGATATGTCCCCTCCAATAGGAATCCTTATCGCTTAGGGTTCTAATCTGTAAAGGATAAGTTCATCCAATCTTTTTTATAAGATTAAAGATTTTCTCCTCTACATCACGACGAAGTCCTCTTTCTCCTTACCATTCTATCGTGGCTCGTTCAAGGAACTTTGACTCTGCCTGATGCAATATCTTAGACAAATATCTCTATAATCTCCCCGAGGACAAGTCACTACCACTGCATAGGTTTCCTTGAGTTAGTCTTCACGACCTAGCTTTGTCCCAGAGGTTTGGTAGACCTCCCGATCTTCTTCAAGATCTTGCCACTCTGCTAATGTCCAATTAAATCAAGCCATAATGTTACCCCTCGTGAGCTTGGGTGCTAGCTACAATGAGGGATTTATAGCTTGTGGGCCTTCCCTACCCTTCGGTAGGGAATTCCCCACATGGCGACATATGCGCTCCTGAGACTATTGCTGACCATGGGTTTGGCACAAGCTTCCGAGAGGTTGCCACCTCGCTTGCCACATGCCAATGGTTCCAAAGTCTATACTGACTTTGTAAGAAACTCCTTGGTGCCATTCAAGGGTTTCCGGGGAATTTGGCTACTCTCAGGGACATGTAGCCCTAATCGCCAAATTCCCTGTGGCGGGAATGGAGGTTGCTGCAAACGAAAGTTTGGAGGACATTTAGGTAAAGTTGCAAGGCTTGACTAGGCTCAGGAAAACTCCTCTTAACATTCACACTTTGCTTGCCTAATAGCACACCAACTTGTAAGAAAATACATCAATTGTATACAATGACTGACTCTACCAATGAAGGGTCTATTACATAAACCGTACATTAATGAAAGGGTCACAGAGCCCATTTCTTGTCAAGGTTCAATTCAAGATAGGTAATGGCCTGTAACATATCTTGAAGTTATTTCACTTTCATTAATGAATTATTCTTCATATAGTTAAGCATTTCATTCATATTCAACTCTATATCTTAGACATCATTATCATGTGGTTCATTGTACCTCTTACACATCAAACACACTGTTCTTACCATTATCAGGTCACCACACACATTTTTCTTCTAGATTCAAGCATAACGCACATATACATTCAATATACGAACATCAATGGAATGTCCCCACAAGGTGCACCACATATACAAGCATTAATAGTGAAACTACACTCTTGAATCCAGAACCATTATTGGAAACAATGCAACATGATTTGTTAAAAGAGTAAAGAAACATACACAGATGGCCTAGTGGTTGGTGGTCCATTAGTTGGAATGACCATAGGTCACCATACATTTCTAAGCTTTTTCCATGGCCCAGTGAGATGTCAATGAGACCAAAAAGGTACAAGATCCATATTCCATTAAATGTAGTGCATGAGCACCTGAGAGATATCTAACTATGAGATTGGTAACTATGATATGTCAAGATCTAGATATCTAGACATCCAAAAATTCTTATAAAAAATATTTTAGGACAAAACTACATACTAGATGGTGGAACATCAAGTTGTGGAACTAAGACATGAAGGTTATGATGTACACATAAATTCAAAAATCTAAAAAAATATTAAATAAATATCCTTTCTTAAAAATATGGATCCAAATGACAACTAGGTAGGCCACGTGGAAGTTACATGGAGCACATGTGAGAATTCATAGACCCTACGGTTTGGTGGGTGCTAATGTGGTATGATGACGTATCATGCTAACAAGGCATGTAGGGTGGGTTTTGGGTGACATGGCATGATGGCATAAGATTATGTACAAGAGAGTCAATGTGCCAGTCAATGTGTCACCAATTAGAGTAGGTGACGTGGAATCTAGAGGTCTAAAAGTTTAGAATTTTGTGAAATAAACCATTTTCCAACCCCAAGTTCCAACCCTATGGTTATGGTGTGGATTAGTGGATGTTTTAGTTAGTGGAAATATAAGAATCTGGCATTTTGGTTAAACAAAATGTAACAACCCCTTGTTGATTTTCTATGTAAATAAAATAAGAGCAAGGTCATGGGACACGTATTCCAAATTAAATATTTGGAAAAACATAGTGATGGGTATCACTTGTGATTAGTTAATGGCTATGGAAATTAGCAAAGACAAAGTGGAAATAATTGGCATTTTATTTATGAAATAAAAGAAAATGTGAGAAAATGGAGATGAAGGGTCACATATTTGCATGAGAAGGAATTTGAAGGAAAATGAAGAAAATAGAGACCTCAATGATAAAAAGTCTTATGAGGATCAATTCACAATTTTTCCTGGTTCAAATTTTGTCATTTTAGTCTTTGGCTCTCTCATTCTCTCTTACTCTTGCACCCTTAGGAAATTCTTGGAGCATTCTTGGAGCACTCTAGTATTCACTTGAATTTCGAGAAAGAAGGCAAAGGAAAGAAATAAAGTGCAAGGGAACAGGTGGATCAACAACTACAGCTAGATTGCTTTGCAGGTAACAAGTTGTATGTGCGATTTCCTTGCTGATTTATGGATGCATGGTATATGCATGTGGTTTTCTGGCTATGTGTTTTCATTAGAATGGAGGATTTCCTGGATTGATAATGGTTTTATCTTTGCCTGGCCATTTCCTAGATATCCATGGTGTTGTGGGTTTTTCCACTTGATTGTTTTCTTATTGGTGTTCATAATTCCTTATGGTCATGGATTCAAACAAACACCCTGGAAGCCCTGAAACAACTGGGGTTGAGTTACTAGTCCTGGATCCTAGGTTGGGACAAATTCTCTGGATCCCGTGGTAGGTTGAGTTACTAGTCCCTAGATTTGGGTTGGACAAATTCTCTAGAGCCCTGGAAGGCTGTGGGTTGAGTCACTAGTTCATAGAGCCCTAAACAACTTGGGTAGAGACCGATCTAGTTGGTGTTAGTGATGTCTGACCGTGAGGTGGAATCATTGGTTGAGGGTTGAGGTGGTTTAGCCTATGGAATCCCTATTTTGGTTTTTTTTTGGTTTATTTGATGAGATCCCAAATTCATGTTTGGAATATGGCGCAGGGGTGATTGGCTGAAAGAGAGATTTGGTTCATCCCAATTTATGGTTAGGTGGTATGTGGAAGTCCATGACTTGGTTGACATCTTCATATGTTAATATGAGACATTTCCTTATGCTGATGTATGAGTAATTGTAGTGATTATATTATGATATTATGGTTGGGTTTCCATGGTTTATATGTCGGTTATTTTCTGGTTATATTTTATTTATATGATGTGTATCTTCTATGTCTCTTGTCACGAATTGTTTAGCTATTAATCAGTCGATGAATGTATGCACTAATAAGTGTTGTTGCAAGTATTTGGAGAGGGCATAGGGCCTTCTTGGTGATTCTCAGATGAATCTTAGACTTTTATGATCAAATATGCACTCATGACATGTAGCGTACATGTTTTCCATGTGTTTGACTAAATGTTTGTTATGTTCTAGGAGTCTACGTCAAGTTTTTCCTTCAATTTTGAATTTTTAGCCTTGTTATCAAGTCATTTATGATTTTGAGAACTCTCAACGAGTTTTGGGTAGTGGTGCAGAAGCTGACCTGAAATTGTGGCTCAAATCTCGGGATTGCACCCTCTTAACTAGACAATTTGGGTCACAACTGCACTCAAGAAGTGTTGTTCATGCAGTTGGAGGCCCTCAACCACACCCAGGTCTTGTCATGCATGTGGTTGGGAGCCTAGGTTAGTCAAAAGTAGCCCCATCTCAATGTTTGGTCACCTGAGGTGGTCCTTTGGCTCCTGAGTGTCTTATAGCCCTGAGGAATGTTGTGAGTTCTTAGTTTGTGGGCAATTTGTAGGCCCCACTTCCTTAACTCTAACTTGGAGGTTAGGTCATGCCATGATAACTCTTCATCTCATGTTTACCTTGGAAGGCTTGTGAAATTAGGTAAATGTGGGAGGGGTGGTTACAGATTGGTATAAGAGCTCCCAGGTTCAAACAGTTGGACTGGATGGGTGGAATGTGTTTATCATGCATGCATGTTAATTGTATATTTGTTGTTATGCATGCAATGTGATGGCCATTGTTGCAAGTGTGTCATCGTTTAAAGGTTGATGATGTTGATATTGAGTTGATTGATATGTTTATTTCATTATATATGCATATGTTATGCTAATATGGTTTGATTTTGCAGACGAGATAGTATCCCTTAAAGTTCACTGAGGTATGTTTGATCATGTTTATATTTGGTTTCTCTGACATGGTACGTTTACAGGAAGAGGAAGATCAAGATGAATAGAAAAATGGTGGACTACAGTTCGCGTGATTCTCCCTACATATCAAATGAACAACATGGGAATGAGTACTCCCCTAACATAGAAAATACATTGAGAAATTTGAAAGAAAATATCAGAAGTTGTAAGGCGATAATGACAAGATCATTCAGTCATAGGAAATACTTTCCAGGGCATAGGAAAAGAAAGTTGAAGTTAATGTATTCATCCTTTCTAGTTTCACAATACAGCGCTGGGATTGTAGACGGAGCCGGGTCATGTCGAGCGGGTGTGCTTTCATCACCAGCAACAACGGTTCGAGTCCCGTGGGCGTTGAACCAGACGGAACATTATTGGAAACTGCGCAGCAGATCGGGAGCGCCTCGGGCAGCTTGCAGATCGATGCTTTATTGCTCGGTGACACGAGTGGCCACAACAGCGATGCCGAGCACGGCTTCGCTAGGCCAGAGATGTACTCGAAGTCGCTTGTGGGATCCGTCCAGTTCTACGCGAGGCCCGTCTTTCTCTGCTACAAGAATCCCGAGAGCTGGCCGCCTCAGGTGGAGGCCACCGAGTTTGATCGCTTGCCCAGGCTCCTCGCTGCCGCGCTCAAAGCTCGCAAGAATGGGATTCCAAGAAAGGATGATCTGGTGAAATACATGAGCTACGAACGTGAGGGTACTTGCCCGGACGACGATAATCTTGCCCAGCAACTCATGCTCCGGAGATACGAACCTCTTCCCCGTAGTCTGAGCTTTAGATCTGACAAAGATCTGCCAGATCTAGCCATCCAGAAGGCAGAAAGGCCCATGCTCTGGCCAGATCCAGAGATCTGCATGGAGTCAAGGCCCTTATCTGACTCCTTTCAAATCCAAATTTCTCAGCTTTCAGGCAGAACCATCATGCAATGGGTCAGCCCTTCAGATCTGGTGCAGGAACTCAAACTGAATCTAGAGCGCAGAATGGGGATCCCATCAAGCCTTCTGCGACTTCTCTTTCAAGGTAAACAACTTGAAGACCCTCTTCCCCTCTCTTCTTACAGCATTTCCAGGAACAGCTTGGTGGTGGAAACCCTTCGTTTGAGAGGAGGCGCAGCAGGAAAAACTTCCTCCACTCGGCCTTTCTCATACAAGGACACAGTTCATTCTGAGAACCCCAAACCCCCGGAAGCCCTTAAATCTAAAGCCTTCTTGGTTGACAAGATTGAAGAAGTTCCCTCTGTGGAACTCATACATGAAGATCTGGCCTCCCATCTTCAAGATTTTGCAGAAAGAGCCATCATTTGCAGATTTAATGGATTATGGCCGCGATCTCAAGATCTATATGCATGGATCCATGCAAACTGGACACATCACTGTAAGATCTTTTTTTGTTCGAAAGGTTATTTCATTGTTCTATTTGATAACAATAAGCACTATGAAAAGGCCTTAGCAGAGGGCCCTTGGTTCATGGGCACTGCAGGGCTATTTTTGACTCCTTGGTTCCCAGATTTTGATCCAGCCACTGCAGTCATTACCAAGACATCGGTATGGATTCGGCTTCCAAACTTACCTGCCCACCTTTGGAGTACTCGAGTCTTTAGAGCTATAGGAGACACCTTGGGCAGCTTCCTCAAGGGAGATTTATGACGGGAATCCAAAGGTCTCTACTCATATGCAAGAGTATGTGTGGAGTTAGATTTGAGTAAAGGTCTTCCAGAACAAATCAATCTCAAGATAAACGACTTTGCCTGGACCCAGACACTGGATTACGAGAATACAGCTTTTCGTTGCCGCCATTGCCACCAATCTGGGCATTTGCAGAATACATGCCCATCTCGTCCGGCAAAGAAGAACAAGGCCAACGTCTCCAAGCCCAAGTCCAAACGATGGGCTCCGTGCTCTCCTCCTCCAGTCGCGGATTCTGATTCCTCCAGCTCTGAAGATGAAGATAGCGATGAAGAATTGAATGAGGGCCCTCATTTCATGGCCCCTCCCACCGATGGTCTGGCGCCTTCCTCCGACTCAGCCATTGCTCAGAAACGTGTTCATCTGTCCTCCTCCTCAGATTCAAAAAAGGAGGGCTCCCCTCTGGAGGATCCCAATCTTCAAGTTGTAATCGCCCATCCACCCCAAAATGGTTGGGTTGAAGTTAAAAAAAGGAAAGGGAAAAAGCTTCGTGTTGAAGCCTCTACCCTTTCAGGGTAGCTTTCAACGCTTCTTAGGCTTCCAGTGCTTTGCTGTAGCTCCTTGCTTGCTTAACTCCTCCGGAACCCAGGTTGATAGTCCTATCATTTCCGGTTGCCGGTTTCCTGCATCTCTGGAATGCATCCTCTTGTACAATATTTTTTACTTAATAGAATTAGTCTTAATTTACACAAAAAAAAATGTATTCATCCTTTAGAGTCTATCAGATTTTCATAAACAAGGACCGTTTAGGATTAGTCATGGACAAGAGGAAAGGACCAATGGGGCATATCGTAGTAGGTCTCAATCAGGATACATGTTTGACAAGTATGACACAATCAAAGATGGTAGGTCCTTGGATACACTTGATAGGAGGGGTAATGATTGTGGGTTATATTCTAGTTATGGTTCATAGATACATTGTCATCATCACCGCCACCATCCATATAGGAGGAGTGAGAAGCAGTTCTTGCCAGAAGAGTTCAAGGAAAAAAAGTTTCCTACAATTCATGGAGAAATGAAGAAGCCACAAGATGTAGAAGCTTAGTTGCTTGGGATGAATAAATTTTTTAGATTGTGTGATTATTTAGAAATTATGAAAGCCAATATAACTAATTTCGGTCTTAAAATAAAAACAGACATTTGGTGGGAAGATGTGAAGAATTTCAGAGGCATTGAAGAAGAGGAGATGGATTTTGAGAGACTTTTCATGATGAAGTATCTATCTGAAAGATACTATGATGACAAAGAAAAAGAGTTCTATGAGTTGAAGATGGGATTTATGACCAATGATGAGTATACTAGAAAAACCTTAGATTTGTTGAGATATGTGCCTTATATTAAGGAGGAGAAATAAAAGATTCAGAGATTCATCAGTGGGTTACCGATATCATTCAAAGACAAGAATGAGTTTGATGAGCCTATATTGTTGGAGGAAGCCATCAGAAAGTTGAAGCATTGTTATGAGAAATCAAAGCACAAGGCTGAGTCTAAGCAAGATTGGAAAGGTAATGAGAAGAATAAAGGAAAGTAGGCTAAGAAGAGAGAAAAACCTGAGGATACAAATGACAAGGAGAATGCAGCACCACACAAGAAATTCAATGCAATTGACAGAGCAAAAGAGATTTAAGTCTAAGGAGAAAAACAAGAGTGATGGAAAGAATCCTTTGCAGTGTTTGGACTTGTGACAAGGATCATCACAAGAGAGATTGTCCACAACATCAGGGTGGTAGACTACAGATTTACAGTGCTTAGGAGGCACATACAATTCGGGATGTTTGACAGAGTATTCATAGTATTTATACAACATTAGATAATAGGTGGGTTGATTATCAGGCATCTATTATCGATATTGAAGGTAAGCTTTGTGATCAAGTTGTTTATATTTTGATTGACCCTAGATCTAACTATATTTATATCAGTCCTGACCTGGTGGATAAGTGTTGCTTGAATAAAGAAGTGCATGTAGAGTCTTGATTGGTGAAGTTGAATATATGTACTGAGAAAAGAGTTCATCATTGGGCAATATCTTGTGCATTTGAGCTTAATGGTATGTTTATGTCAGTGCATCTAAATGTGCTTCCATTGGGATCATACAGATGTTATTGGGTATGGATTGGTTGTACCTTCACAAGACTAAGCTAGATTGTTATGATAATTCTATTGAGTGCTTGGATGATGAAGGAGAGAAGAGAATATTTTAGGGTGAGAATAAGCCTACATCAGTGAGAATGGTTAGGGCTATGTAGGCAAAGCGCAGTAGCAGGAAAGGATGTGTATTGTTTATAGTTCATATTTCTAGTGACAAAGGGAAGGATGTTGAGGATGTTGAAGTCTTTAAGAGGTATTCATTTTTGCAATAGTTTCAGGATGTGTTTCCAACATATATCACAGAGTTACAAACTCATCGGGAAGTGGACTTTTCTATTGAGTTGATGTTGGGAGAAACACCATCATTGAAGGAAACTTAAAAGATGAGCACTTCGGAGTTGGTGGAATTGAATTTGTAGCTTAAGGAAATGCTTGATAAGGGATACATTAGGCCAAGCGTGTCACCTTTGGTGCACCAATATTGTTTTTGATGAAGAAGGACTGTATTATCGTGTTGTGTGTTGATTACAAGCAATTAAACAAGGTGATGATCGAGAACATGTAACCTTTGCCACAGATTGATGACTTGTTTGAACAGTTGAAGAGAGAAACAATGTTCTCGAAGATTGGTTTGAGGTTAGAGTATCATCAGGTATGCATCAAAGGAAAGGACATATACAAGACTGCTTTCCATACCAAGTATGGGAATTACGAGTTTGTAGTAGTTACTTTTGGTTTGACTAATGCTCTAGCTACTTTCATGTGTTTGATGAATAGTGCATTGCATCCTTATCTAGACAAGTTTGTGATAGTATTCATTAATGACATATTGATATATTAATAATAGGGAAGAGTATGAAAAAAATTTCGCAACAATGTTGAGATTTCTAAGAGAGCATCAGTTGTATGCCAAACTTAGTAAATACAGTTTCTTTCAAACAAAGGTTCATTATTGGGGCATGTGGTTTTCAAGGAAGGTATAGCAGTGGACCTAGAAAATATTAGAGCTATCATAGAGTGAGAAAATAATAGGAATGTGGATGAGGTTAGATCATTCATGGGATTAGTAGGTTACTACAGGCGATTCATCAAGAAATTCTCATGGATTTCCTATCCTATTCCATCATTGCAGAGAAAAGGAAAGAAATTTGAATGGACAAGGGAATGTGCAGTTACTTTTGAGTGGTTGAAGAAGTTGTTTACAAATGCTCTGATTTTGAAGCTTACAGATCTAGATAAGGAGTTTGTGGTATGTACAAATGCTTGTAAGAGAGGACTTGGTGGAGTCTTGATGCAAGAAGGACAAGTGGTATGCTATGAGTCAAGGAAATTGAATGAGCATGATCAAAACTATCTGAATCATGATCTTGAGTTGGAAGCTATCATTCGTGCATTGAAGATGTGGAGACACTATCTTCTTAGCAGGCGGTTCATCTTGATGAGTGATCATAGTGTGTTGAGATACTTGTTTGACTAACCTAATTTGAATTCTAGTCAAGCTAGGTTGTTGGATACGTTCAGTGAGTTTGACTTCAAGATCTAGTACATTAAGGGTAAAGAGAACATGGTTGTAGATGCTCTTAGTAGAAGAGTGCGGGTGAATCAACGGACAAGCCAACAGGATGACAAGTACCAACATCTTAAGCACATGTACAATAGCAGGTTACATGTGAACAGGATGTAGATCATCGTCTCATGGCAAATGATTTGCTCATATTTAGGGACAAGATCTATGTGTTGGACAACAATGAGCTCAAGAATCTTATCTTGAAGGAATTTCATGTCAAGCCATATTCAGGTCACCTGGGATATTAGAATACATTTACATCAATTAATAAGTTCTTCCATTAGCCAACCTTAAAGAAAGAAGTGGTTGAGTATGTTGCAAGATGTTTGGATTGTTAATAGGTAAAAGCATAATGTAAGCAACTAGGTGGTTTATTGCAGGTGATTCTGATTCTAGAGTGGAAATGGGAGGTCATTTCCATGGACTTCATTACAGGTTTGTCGAGGACATCGCAGCAGCATGATTTTATTATGGTTGTGGTTGACAAGCTGACCATGGTATCCCATTTCATCACAATTAAGTTTATGAACTCAGCTAGTGACATAGCTCAGATTTTCATCAGGGAGATAGTAAGGTTGCATGATATTCATAAGAAGATTGTGTCAAAAAGAGATGCTAAGTTCACATCTAGGTTTTGGAAATATTTGTTTGCAGGTTTGGGGACAGATTTAGATTTCAGAACAACTTGTCATCCGTAGACAGATGGACAGACAGAGAGGGTCAACAAGATTATTGAGGACATGTTGAAGATGTATGTCATGCATCAACAATGAAAGTGGGAAGAGTATCTTCCATTTGTTGAGTTTTTTTATAAAAAAGGGTATTAGGAGTCCTTGAAGTTGAATCTTTTTAAGGAACTTTATGAGCGGAGTTGTAATACTCCCATCAGTTGGAGTGGTCCAATGAAGAGGGTATCGATTGGACCAAATATGTTGGCAGAGATGAAACAGGAAATGTAAGCTATTAAGAAGAATCTAAAGGCAGCACGGGGCAGGAAGAAGAGTTATGCAGATTAGCACAGGGTATTTAAGGAGTTTTATGTTGGGGAGCATGTGTACTTGTGCATCAAGCCCAAGATGATCTCCCTGAAGATTGGATCATGTGCCAATCTAACACCTTGATATTGTAGGCCTTTGAGATCCTTGAGAGGATTGGACCAGTGGCCTATCAACTTGCACTTCCTCTGAAAGTGAAATTCGATGATGTTTTCCATGTGTCGTTGCTTAAAAGACATGTGAAGGATGTTGATCATGTAAGTGACTGGTCTATATTATAGGTGGAACCAGAGGGAGAATTCTAGCTGGAACCTCAGTGCATTTTGTAGTGAAAGATGATCATGCTCCATAATTGAGCAAGTTAAAGTGAAGTGGAAGCACTTTGGGCCCAGTGAAGCTACATGGGATATGGTTGATCAGATGTGAGCTACGTATCCTTCTCTATTTGTTGGTTGAGCAAGTGTATTTTGATATATGTCTTGATGTTTTTTTTTCTTTGTCTATATATGTGCATATGTATGTAAATACCACAATGAGTTGTGTTAGAAAGCTCCAATTAGCAGTATGGTATTCATGTTATGATGGTCATGGTCTCAGAAGTATGATATGATGAAAATATTGCATCGAGTTGTGTTATATAGCTCCATGGGCAACATGTGTTTTGCTAGTTGATAGGTGCAATTAAACACCAACGACAGTGTTCCCCCAAGGGGAGAGGTTTGTAATAGCCCCTGGTTGATTTTCTATGTAAATAAAATAAGACCAAGGTCATGGGACATGTATTCCAAGATGAATGTTGGGAAAAAATAGTGATGGGTATCACTTGTGATTAATTAATGGCTATGAAAATTGACAAAGGAATTGACAATGGAAAAATGTCAATAATTTACATTTTATTTATGAATAAAGGAAAGTAGGAGAAAAGGGAGATGAAGGGTCACAGACTTGAATGAGAGGGAAATTGAAGTGAAAATGAAGGAAAATGAAGAAAATAAAGGCCTCAATGATAAAAAGGCTTTTGAGGACTAGTTCACACCTTTTCTTGGTTCGTCTTTTGTCTGTTCAGTGTTTGGCTCTCTCATTCATTCTCTCATTCTCTCTTAATCTTGCACCCTTAGGGTATTCTTGAAGCATGCTTGGAGAATTCTAGAATTCACTTGGATTTGGAGAAAGAAGGCAAAGGAAAGTAGGAAAGTGCAAGGAACAAGTGGACCAACAGCTACAATTGGATCGCTTTGTAGATAACAGGTTGCATGTGTGATTTCCTTGTTGATTTATGGATGCATGGTATGTGCATGTGTTTTTCTGGTTATTTGTTATCATTGGAATGTAGAATTTTTTGGATTGAGAGTGGTTTTGGGCTTGCCTTGCCATTTCCTAGATAACCATGGTGTTTCGAGGTTTTCCATTTGATTTCTTTTTGATTGGTGCTCATAATTACTTATGGATGTGGGTTGGAACAAATGCTTTGGAGCCCTTGGTGGGTTCAGTTACTAGTCGTTGGAGTCGAGTTGGACAAATGATTTGGAGCCCTGGAAGGTTATGGGTTGAGTTACTAGTTTCTGGAGCCCTGGATAGCTTGGGTAGTGTTAAATTTTAGGTATATTCTATGCTAGAGAAATTTATTTAAATTTTCACAGTTAGCAATCACATCAGCATTAAGATAAACTGCAGATAGAACATAAATATAAATCGTAGAAGACAAGCCAAGACAAGAGGAACAAGATGTGGCGCTAGCCAGGGACAAACCCCAATGTGGGGAAACCCTTGATCAGTTCTTCTTTTATGTTCTTCAAAGTTCAACAGAGAAAGAGAGAGAGAGAGAGTACATTTACAATAGAAGTCAACACTTTGACTTTAGATATCGGCAGAGATCAGTTGGAGACATATTGCTTCAACTGATTCTCTAAGGTGACTTCACCTATCATAGTGTTGCATCTCATCCATTTGTTGCACCTTACCGTGTAGCACCATCATGCTGCATCATACTATGTTGCCCATACATCATGCTATCCATGCATCATGTTGTCCATGATATCATACATCATGCTGCCCATGATCATTATGCTTCATGTTGCCCATGCATCATGCTGCCCCTCATGTTGTTGTTATAACTTCTTGTTGCTTCATCATACTGCAACACTGTCCTTCTCTTACTTCATTATACAGCCATATGCGTATCAGCCTTAGCTGCTTGCTATGGCTTGCAGCCTAGCAAAGCAGCTAGGCTATAGTTCTGAAATTCTCCACGCAGTCTCAAACTACACAATCATGCTGTCATCTATTGTAATCCGTTTTCATACATTTCTGACCTCTTTATAACTGAGATCGTGCCTCTAGGATTAGTGTGATATCTATAGTGAGAATATACATATATCTTCACTGTTGTGAGATAGATCCATCAGGATTTGTTCTCACCAGATCTTGACTGTGGTTATGTGAACAGCGTATCAAGGTATGCCTGCAGCTTCACTTCATGACTGCGGCCAACATGCCTGCGGTTCTTAACTTCAAACTTGACTGCAGCCACGAATATCTGCGTATGGTCTACGTGTA
>APFE031425343.1:126291-150707 GCA_000404065.3 Pinus taeda
TATTGCATTGCCTGAGTGTGAAAGTTGTGCATTGATATCTATATTAAATATGTATATATATACATATGCAATTGCCAGCGTGACTGTATCATTGCATATACAGATCTTGTTGCGTTGTATTTTCTACCCTGCGTATATATATCCTTATGTATGTGTAGTGTATAATGGTCTCCTCATGAACAGCGTTATGACTATGGCTCTTCCACAACGGAGCAATGCGGGTAGAACATTTTCCTTTGGCTGCGTATGAGACCTCTTTTATGGCAGCCAGATTTCTGCGACTAGGGCAAGTCCTCTTTTACTGTGGCTAGATCTCTGCGGCTAGGGAAACGTACAACAACTGGGGTATCACTTGAAGACCAACGTATCACACATGGTGTCTCTCTCCTTCACCAAAAACCCAGACGTGGAGAGGAGGAGACTACACATCAAGAGGTGTGTACAAATGACTTCAATTCCACAATTATTTATACTAAGAACGTAGATGATGAATAGACACATATATTCGTCTTCTGAGCCTACATAAGATGTTGGCCGACTTAACAATTTGTCCATAACATAAATAAATTCATAACTTCATGAACACTTATCGGAATTGGATGATCTTTAGATCAATCCTACACCTCTCGATGAGAGGGATCCAATAAAAATATCAGCTATCATAAATAAGCTGACCCACATGGAGTTTGGCCCTAGTTTCCAATTTAACAGGTAGAGACAGATTTGGTTGGTGTTAGTGATGTCTGACCATGAGGTGGAATCATTGGTTGAGTGTTGAGGCGGTTTGGCCTCTAGAAACCCCAGTTTGGCTTTGTTTGGTTTATTCCATGTGATCCCACATTCATGCTTGGAATATGGGATGAGGGTGATTGAATGAAAGAGAGATTTGGTTTAACCCAATATATGGGCAGGTGGTACGTGGAAATCCTTGAATTGGTTGGCATCTTCATATGTTAATATTAAACATTTCTTTATGGTGATCTATAAGTAATTGTAGTGATTATATTGGTGGTATTATGGTTGGGTTTCCATGGTTTATATGTTAGTTATTTTCTGGTTATATGTTGTTTATATGATTTGTATCTTCTATGGCTCTTGTCATGAATTTTTTAGCTATTGATTGGTTGATGAATGTATGAACTAATAAATGTTGTTGCAGCTATGTGGAGAGGGCGTAGGGCCTTCTCAATGATTCTCACATGAATCTTAGAATTTTATGATTAGATATGCATTCATGACCTATAGCTTACATGTTTTCCGTGTGTCTGACAAAATGTATTTTATGTTCTAGGTAGTCTAGGTCAATTTATGCCTTCAAGTTTGACTTTTTAGCCTTGTTGTCAAGTCATTTATGGTTACGAGAAGTCCTAGATGGTTCTAGGCATTGGTCTGGACACTAACCTAGAATTATGGCTTAGATCTCGGGACCGCACACTTTGAACTACACAATTTGGGTCACAATCGCACTTAGGCAGTGGTGTGCATGCGGTTGGAGGCCCTCAACTGCACCTAGGCCTTGTCGTGCATGCGGTTGGGATCTCAGGTCAGTAAAAAGCAACCCTAACTTAGGTTTTTGTCAGCTAGGGTTGCCCTAAGTGTCTTGTAGCCCTGAGGAATGTTGTGAGTTGTCAATTTGTAGTCAGTTTATAGGCCCCACTTCCTTAACTAGAACTTGGAGGTCGGGTCATGTCACAACAAATCTTTGTCTCATGTTTACCCTGGTAGGCCAATGAAAATGGGTAAATGTGGGAGGGTTGGTTACATACGAATTTTACATTTTCTCAGATCCAAATGAAAAATTTTAACTAACCCAAAATACAAAAGAAGAAGGAATAATTGCAACAAGGTAAAAGAAAATCTTATATCTGGATGTGAGTGGCAATTGATGTGTTAGGTTTACAAGTTGTCTTATGCAATGGTGACATGTTGCGAGGGACCACCACGTATTAACCTCACCTTGTTGATGTAGAATTTTATGGTGGGAACACGTGGGAAATGGGTGTTACGGGTGAAACCATCCTAGGGCTTTGGGTTGAGAACCCCAACAGAGAGGAGGGAAAACCTTAACAAGGAATGCTCAAGCAATCATCAAAAACCTTTATTCTACTAAATCGTGTAGGAGTGTCCTTACCCGAATGTCCTTCGTTTGGGTAGATCCCGCAGGGTGCAAACCCTCAGCTTCTCCCGATGTTCTTGAAACTTGAAAATTATTCAATTGGAACATACACGACAGTAGAAACATAAAGCATATACATGATGTTAACTTTAAATCATATAAATGAATGAATAATTATACATCAATATAAGATTCATTAATGAATTACAACATAATTTTGATGCATAAACATGTTTCATATCGGAAACAGAACAACATTCCTTTTATTGAAGTAAGCTATAAATAAGGTGGAGAAATACGACCTAAGTCCTTCTCCGGCTCCAAGCAAAATCGTCCTCCTCTGTCCTTTCCCAACCTTCAGCAATCTTCCTACATCACCAATACAAGGATATCTCAAGCAAGATGGGGGATATCTATAATCAAGGAAACAAGGGTTTCCTAAAGCTTTGAGGAGTGCAGGAGGCACAGGGATTCTTCAGACTCGATCAGGGATAATCTCACTATAGTATCAATATCTCATCCTTTCTCCCTTAAGGCCTTCCCATGGAGGTTTATTTATGCCTCTCCAAATTAGTTTTTTCAGTTGGGAAATAGTTGGGCCATGGGCAATAGGAGGTGAGTAACAGGTAAAACCCATGAACTCTGCCCGAAATTAAGGAAATTTATTTTTTTTAAGTGTCTTAACATATGTACGTGGATTGGATATATGCTGACCCGCATGTACACGCTTTTATCACAGGGAAAAGTAATGTATAGGGAATAAAACATTGTTTTTTAGATTTTGGACCAAGTCTAGAAGGAAGGGTTGCCCTAGGCCATAATCAGAGCATGAGATCTACCAAGAGTGGTAAATGGTGTTATAACAAATGCCCCCTAATATATGAGGTCAGAAGGGGTACATGATGGCCGAAATGTATTAAGTGTATGGAAGGAATCATGTTAAGACCGAGGAGGAGTTCACCATAATTCAACCTGCCAAGCCATCGAAAGAGATCAGAAAGAAACTGTTGTCTAAGGTAGGCATACCCATGCTCAGAAATAGTAAAGCATGTCCGCATCTCAAGTACAAAAGTGGATCCAATATTCATACAAGCATAAAGGAACTGGAAATACATAATGGATCATCTGATCATAATCAAGAAAGTACATGTCTGAATATCACATATAAAGAGTTGATTAATGATGCTGAAGTATGAAGCTGATCACTGAAGCCAAGAAACTGATCCAAATAGTACCAAGTGAACATGATGGAATAAATGGTACTACACAACAACTCGAGTGCCAGCATATAAGATGTCGTTGTCAGGAACTACAACATATAATGTGGATGGTGTCAACTAGCAGAAACAGGAGCAACTAACAAGTGAACTAGGACATGCTGATGCAAACCCAAGGTCTTCACCGACTGTAGTGGTACATTTCTACACAATGGGAATGAATGATCTGAAGTCGACCATGTGAGAAATCGTTTGATTACCGGTCATTAATGTATACCGTTAACAAACGGGAGACTACTCACTGATCATGATGATGAGAGTCAAGGTACCCAGTACAATCTAACAAGTGTGAATAAATGAGCTGCAGTCGAACACTTGAAAGAATCTATCAATCAGGAGAAAATGATGTTTTCCCACTATCGATAGTGAAGGAATCTGCCACTGATGACTGCAAACCCTAAGGTACTACCAAATGGACTCTAGATCACTCTACCAGAGCAATGAGCTAAAGTCGATGGGAAAAGATCCGCTAGAAGGAAGGAATTAAGGCATCGTTCATGAATCTAGTGTGAGTGTAACTTGTAAGCCAATAATGTGGAAGGAATCGAACGAACAAAGATGTAGTAACCCAATTGAAGCACGTTTTTGGCGTACACAAGATGTGGCTAGCACATGATAGAAACCCTCTGAACCAAGCAAGAATGAGAGCTGACACAGAGGCTAGGAATCCACCAATACAGTCAAATGGAAACCAAGGCACTGCACGAATCCCAATGTGTGATAATGAAAGCTGATGTCGAACACAAGGGAAACCACCCATCCAAAGACCCATGATACTAATCGATGATGAGCACAAGGTGACCTATAAATAATGAAAATAGGGCCAGGGTGCGGCTCTAGATCTACCCTCAAAGAAATTTGTTGTCATCGATAAGGATAAGACCCGCCAACAAGAAGTCAATGGAGACCTTCTCAAACTGGCACGAGCAAAGGACCAATAAAACTGATGTGATAATGAACATGAAACTGACAACCAGGGATGGTCGACTAAAAAATAGGTCAAGAGACACCACAAAGAGGTCGACTCAGGTTTACTTCCCTTGAACAAAAGCACGACTCAACTATGACTACATGGCAACATATGATAACTTTGTATAAGTGTTTTATGCAAAAGGCATAAGAAAACTCTCCATATGATTGGAAAAGGTAACCAATTGGAGGAGGATGACTCGATAACAAGGTTAAGGCTCTCCTAAGTCAAACTAAATCCCACCCCAATGGAGGAAAGACTTTCTTTTGAGTGCTTTGTTTAATGGCAACACGACTAACTCTAGTTACCATCAAAATATGGAAATAATGTCCCATTCTTGCTCTTTTTTTTGGAATATATAACTTTTTGTCTTTTTCTTTTATATGAATCTTGAAAAAGAGTAAAATAATGTTGTAGTGCAATGGAACGAACAAGTGTCGAAAAAGAAGATGCTCTAGTTCCTGGGAGGGGAACATTCCTATGCTCAATGAAAGGTGGTGAAACTGGTCAAGGACACTCAAAGGGATGTTCTTTCCATGGGTATAAGGGTGTGTCAAGTTCCGGAGGCTAAGTGATTACAAGGTTGATTTTGCATAAGACATGGTCAATAAGTGGCTTAAACATAAGTCCAACTGAAGTTGGCTCAAGGCCAAAAGGTGCAAGTAGTCAATATGCAATGCAACAGTACAACTCAACACAAAGGAGCCTCTAGGGTATAAGGCCAGAAAGTAGCGCAGAAGAATGAGAATGACCCTTCAACACACAAGTCATGGTGGGACTAAAGAGGACTCCCGAACCTACTCAATATACCAGCATGGGCAACCAATGTCAGCGAGGATCTAACTAAGATTCCCATGTAAAGGTTGGCTCTACCATCGCATCATGATTTTTAAAGGCGATGAGTGAAAATGGTTTGCAAATCAAGATACAATGGGGTCAAACCTATGGCTAACGTATCGTAGTATGGAGGTTAGTATGCAAAATGCAGCGGAAGGTGGTATTCTCTAACCTATATGCCAGTAAGAAAACAATACTTGCCATGATGGGTCTGCGGTCATGGGACCAAAATGATGTCTCAAAGAAGTATCCAAAATTTCCTGAAAAGACAACCCATTCTTGACACTCCAAGCCACAATGTGAAAAAGTCCATAAGACAAAAATCAATTTTTGAAAAAACAATTTTTTTTTTTCAACTTATATAAGGACTTTTGGACTCACAGTTTTGTCATTTTTGTTTTGAGAAAGGAGCTGTGGAGACAAACCCAAACAAGCTTCCTCTAACCAATTGAACCATTCAAATCGCTCCAAAACTTCTAGGTAACCCTTATATCCTGCTTGTAATTATTTGTGATACTATATATAAAAAAAAAAATCAAGTTTTGACTGTAGGAAAATATGTCAAAAATTTCAACTCTGCATACACATGGGTTGAATACAAGTAACCCACGTATAAGAGGGCCCTACACGCGACTGTGCTAAAAGGAAACCCACGTGTGTGCGAGAAAAAACTTTAAAACATAAATCTAACGGTTTGAAACATTTTTTTGGGTAGGATGACCATCACCTGGCGAGAGAGAGAGCATAGTGCTATAGATAATCAAGTAATGGAGGACCAAAATGCATTGGATGCTTTAAGAGGCTATGGCTTGCTAAAATTCTTTAAGATGCCAAATATGAAAGCCAACACACGATTGCTTGAGCTTTTGATTCATTACTGGAGTATAGAATATGACACATTCATGATTTATCAAACGCCCCTAAGGATCGAGATCGAAGATATATACTTTATTACCAGTCTTTCTCGAAGGGGAGAGGTGGTGCATTCGACTGGCAGGATGAGGGGTAGTCTTACTGTAGAAGACTATGTCCATATATATTGTCCTGGTCATCTTGGAAAGATTGGAAGTCAGATTCCAATCAAACACGTAGAGAGCTTGTCCTTGAAGATTTTACTATTTACCATTGTCAGGGTAAATGGCTCTGCTGCTTTACATCAAGCCTCACAAGTATCTATGAGCCTAGCAGTGGAATGTATCACCACAATGTTTGATTGGTGCACACCTCTACTAACCAATATGAAGAACCAACTGACCTCCATTCAAAAGGGTCAAACAAGAATTTTGGATATGGCACAATCTTATGCTCATTCTTCTTTGAGAAAGTACCTTGGCTTTGACCCAAGGTATTATCAACTATCAACAGCCCTAGAGATCCACGAATGGGTAGATGGGTAGACCTGATGAAACACCTTAGTGGTGGCGATGTGCATAAGACGACTTTTGACGACGACTTTTTCGCATGGTGGGATCAACAAGCCATCACAGTCGATGACTACCCTTACGCCAGGATGGATTTCTGAGGAGATCCAGATTTAGTATTACCACAGAATGCAGCATGGGGTGCCATAGGTAACAATTTTTTAATTTTTAAGATTTTTTAAGATTTTTTGGTTTTTTAATGAACTTAAAAATATTTTTGATGAGACAAGACACTTACAAAATATATTGATCATGTTTTAGATGTGGGACCATTGAGACCTGAAGGATTTCCCAAACATAGGCATCATGGGAGAGATGCCAAAGGGGCTACAGCTGAGATGGAGAGAGTTCTCCATACAGTTCAGAGGAACTTGGTGAGGCTGACTCACCAAGTACCCATGATATCCATAGAGGATCTACCTGAGGAGATGCAGCGTCACGTGGTAGGAGTACCATGGGACTGGGTGCGACTATTCCAGCATGTAGCCAATGTTGTTGTTTATTTTTTGGCTACTCATCTTGAGCCAGCTAGATAGATGATCATATCTTTTTATGATTGGACATGATGATGAGCATAGGCCCATATTTTGTAGGGCATCTTGTCTCAATTTTTGTATATTATTTTGGACACAAACACTCTATCTATATACAGGCGATTTTATGATATATTCAGATGACATTTAGATTATTTTTATGTTTTTTAATTTGATGAATGATTTATATGCCAATCTAATGCTTGATTAGCAATAGAATCTGGTAATGAATTTTCTGATCGTGGAATGTGGACATATGTGATATAAACAAATGATCATTGCAACAATCTCACTCTCAAAAATTGACGATATAAATAGGGATCTCGTACCCGATAAGTGTTATTCAGCTAAGATACCACCAGTTGTGAGTCTAAATAAACAACTAACGAATCAATACCAAGAGATATTGCTTCGGATAGAAAATTAATAAAAACAATATATTTGGCAATATTATTCGAAGCAGGACCAATAAATACTCCTCTCGAAACCATCAACTGGCTAGATGGATAATAAATCACCCAAGCCACAAAAGCAAGGTTTCAGGTATGCCTACTCACACCATCGGCAAATCCTAGATATACTGAATCGTCCATCAATACCTATCCAAAGCAGATAAAAAAATATCAACGTCACTAAAACCGCTAGATAGATATGTACAAACATACAATATATACAAACAAGAAAGTGCTCGACCAAATCCTAAGCATCTTAAGGTAGAACCCATTTCTAGGCTCCGCGAACTTGTTTCCCTCAAAGTAAATTAATTCATAAGCCCCCTTTTTCAAAACACACTTGACTATAAAGGGACCATACCACATAGATTTAAACTTTCCTGCCCCCAATGCATCTTTGTCTTGATCATAGACAAGGATAAGGTCACCTTTAGAAAAATTCTGAGGGCGGACAACTTTATTGTATTGAGTTTTTACCCTCTTTTTATGGGCTTCATTTATTATGGCGGCATCTTGATGTTGCTCATCAACATGCTCCAAATGAACGAGGCGTTCCTCGAGACTAGAAGTCTCTGGAAGAATTTCAACAGCTAGCTTAAGAGAAGGAATTTCACATCCAATAGGAAAGATATATTCCAACCCATAAACTAGTTGAAAAGAAGTAAAACCAGTGGCAATATTAATTGATATTCAGTATGCCCAAAGTGTCGGATACAACATGATGTGCCAATTGGATAGAGCTTTGTCAATCGTCCTTTGTGGGATGATTTTAAGGGACTTGTTCATGGCTTCAACCTGCCCATTAGCTTGAGGATAATATGGAGATGAATGCTCCTGCCGGAAACCCAACTTGAGAGCCAATTTGGACATCAGTTGATTTTGGAAATGACTGCCAGGGTCAGTGACAATCTCTTTAGGGAAACCAAATCGTGAAATAACGTGATTGAAGAGAAACAAGGTCGTTGTTTCACTGTCGTTTTTGAAAGTAGGCATGGCCTCAACCCACTTTGTAAAGTAGTCTACGGCTACAATGATGTACTTGTGATTCCATGCTGAAGGCGGATTACAAGTAGTAAAATCAATGCCCCACTTCGTGAAAGGACTGATGGTGATAACAGGGAAAAGTAGAGCTAGATGCGCATGCATTTTCAGAGTATAGACTTGACAAGGATGGCATCTTTTGACCGCTTCAATACAATCTTTGAAAATCGAAGGTCAAAAGTAGCCTGCTGGAAAAAAAAATTGGGTTGTTGCAAGCCACGATAGATGACTGCCACAAGCTCCATTGTGGCAATCATTAATCACTAACTCAGCTTCTTCCAAAGTCAAACAATGCCTACGGATTTAATCAATCCCGCGATGATATAATGTGCCACCTATAATAACATAATTCTTAGCGAGGTGACGCAACTTTCTACGCTCATCTTTGGAGAAAGCATGTGGAGACTTCAAAGTCTGGAGATATATAATGGTATCTCCATACCAAGGATCTTGTGAAGAAATGATAAATAAATGTTCATCAGGAAAATTTTCCTCGTGAATAATTTCTTCCTCCCAAGGCAGCTCTGATATCAACTCTGCAAATACTAAAGATTTCTTTGATTTAACCGACATGAATTTGAGATCGAATTCTTACAAAATGACAATCCATCTATTATATTTTCCCCCAATCACTTGCCTACTGAGGACAAACTGAAATGGATTGATGATTGCTAAGACAAACATTTTTCGAAGCAGAATGTAATGCTAAAGCTGCTAGACAACATTGACAATTGCCAAAGCCAATTTCTCGATGGGAGAATAGTGTAGTTTAGGGCCTATCAAGCCTCGACCTAGGTAGTAGATTACATGCTCACAGAAAGCATCATCTTCCTGAACCAGAACCATACCAATGGTTGATTCTGCTGCAGCGAGATACAAAAGGAAGTCTCTGCTATAATCAAGTGGACTCAATAATGGAGCAGAAGTTAATGCTTTTTTAAAAGCATCAAAATATCGTTGCGCAAAATCATCCCATAAAAATGGGACTCCTTTCTTAAGCAAACGCATAAATCCTTTTGTAATCTCAGCTTAATTTGCTATGAATCTCCTCAAGAAATTTACCTTTCCTTGGAGACTTTGAAGTTGACGAATGGAAGACGGGGGAGGCAACTAAAGTATTACCTCAACCTTGAAGGGATCAACATGAATCCCCTTTGTCGATACGATGAATCCTAACAATCAACCGGATGTGATGGTGAAAACACACTTATTTGGACTCAACCGGATTTTATAAAAACGACATCGTTCAAAGATCAACTGAAGGTGTTTAGGATGATCAATTATCTTTCGAGAACGAGCAACTAAATCATCCAAATATGCTTCCATAACGTGTTTGACATCGTGAAAAGCATAAGACATGGCCCACTAAAAAGTGGCTCCAACATTTTTAAGGCCAAAAGGTATCTTTTTGTATGCAAATGTACCCCAAGGACAAATAAAGGTTGTCTTGTGTTGATCTTCTGGACGGATAGTAATTTGATTGTAACCAAAGAATCCATCCATGAACGAAAAAATCTCATTACCCACACATTCATCAATAATTTGATCCAATAAAGGGTGTGGGGTAATTGTCTTTCGGACAACCCTTATTTAGGTTCCTAAAGTCAATACATACTCGGACCGTTCCTTGCTTTTTATCTACAGGGACTGGATTATAGACCCACTCAGTCAGAGGAACAGGGTATATAAATCCCGCCTTAAGCATCTTTTCAACTTCACCTTTAATAGCTGCTTCCTTTTTAGGATTGACTGGTCAAAGTTTTTGACGAATAGGTTTAGCTTTTTCATGTCTCTTGATCTCATGCTAGACTATAGATGGATCTATTCCAGGAATTTCCTCATAAGACCAAGCGAACACGTCAGGAAACTCTTTGAAGGGATAGGTGTAAATTTGAATTTCTTCAGGGGAACAATCAACTCCAATGAAGACATTTTCGATTATGTTAGGATTCCTAGAGATATTCACAGGTACAGTTCGTGAGATAATAGACATGTTACCTTCGGCAGAAAACTGTGCTGGTGCCAAAGGGTTTAAAACTGTATGAACATCACTAGTAGACGGACTGGACAAACTTGACTCAATTTCTCGCAAATGAGGGAGGAAATATGAACGATGATGTAAATCATCCCATGGTCTATCGACACCCATCATTTCTTCTAGAATTTCTTCCTCAAATGGTAAGACTGTATCTAAGAAATCTTGAGCTGAAGTTGAATCGAGGGTCCAGGTCGGAGCCACATCTCCATCTAACTCCTCTGGTGAGAAAGGAGTAGGATGGGAGTCTGCAAAGAACAATATATTGATAAGCAATTTCTGCTGCAGACATAGGACATGACATTCCACCTACCTACCCTCCATCTAATGTGGTGGTAGATGAGGGTAAAGGCCAAGGGTCTAAAAAATAATTAGTTCAAAAGAACTCTCTTAGAGAAGGTCCCCTGGAGGATGAAATAGCATTGATTCTAGCTGAAGGAACAGGGATATCAAAACTACCCATTAAATAAGAGTACATCCCAACTCCTAAATTCTCAATAGGTTGCCTGGGATTGTCCACTAATGGAACAGTAGAGTTAGAGGATGTGTGAGAATCACCAGGAGAATAATCCATCTGATCAACTTTTACAATCCTTCCCTCATGAGGAAAACAAAGGATGCGAACTAATGATGAAACTATGGCATCCATCTCGTAAATCCAATTCCTACCTAAGAGGAGGTTGTAATCCAAGTTCGCATCGACAATTTCTACCTCAATATTTACCACCTTTCCCCCAACACAGATGGGAAAGGCTAGAATAATCACGTGCGACCTATGAGAATGTCCATCAAATGTTATCAATAGAGTTGGTGAAGGAACATCTTGAGGAGATCCAATGGCATTCCAACATGACATGGACATCACACATGTGGAAGCTCCCTCATCTATAACTGTTCGAAAGATGTTAGTATTTCGATATGTAGACTTTATCTAGAAAGCCATATGATGGGGAGGTTTCTTTTTTATGTTTGACCTATGAAAAGTGAGCACAAGAGAATTTTTTGGATCTACTGCTCTGATTATCGAGGGCAAAGCACTCCTCTGAGCAGGGCACGATTGGAGCACCTCTAATGCTGACATAATGCAAGGAATCTGAGCCAGATCTTCTATAATCGAGTAGTTTTGGACTGCCCTAGCATTAGGGTTAATGTTCGAGTTCTTTGTGGAGCCTTTCAGCATCCGAGATATAAAGTCAACAGAGGGCCTCTAAATATGGAGTGGCTCTGAGGCATCAGAAGCAAACTTAGCCTTAGATGATTCTGATTCACTGTAATCATGTGATCACGTAGCGATGTCGATATGTGAGCTCATCATATAGACATTTGAAGGATTGTCCCCTTTCTGGTTGCCTCCTGCAGGGGTACGAGCATTAGACTTTGCGCCAACAAGTAATTGTTGCCCTTGGGTAAAAGGGTTAGTGAGAACAGCCTGGGAGCTAGAAGACCCCTGTTGCGCTAATAAGCATTGAGTGTCTTGGATCTTAGGGCAGAGATGAGTCAAATGATCCCCATTACATAACTTGCATGGAAATTTTACCTTTTTCTTGGACTCTTTCTTACCCTCTCCGCATCATTGTCGGGTTTGTTCGCATTGCCCTTCCCATCCTAGTTCTTCTCCTTGCTTCATCCTTTCTTCTTTCCATCGGATTGTTTATTTCCTTTAGGGTTAGAAGTTTGGACGACATTTATAGACGTAGGTTGAGAAGGTGTAGATGTGGATGGTGATGCCTGCATAGAGGAAGCAGTTTGTAAAGACAATTGTTGCAATTGATTTAGCAGGTTAACCATGTTTACATCAATTTATCCGACTAGCCCGTTCGCATGGGGACCTGGCTTCGGTTTGTCTATATCCATCTTGGATCTAGAAGCATCAGGTAGAATTTTTTGAAGAACCCCAAACTGAGAATAGATAAGTTCTAACTACTGGGCCCTGAAACTATCCTGCTTTTCAGTGAAAACACCGGAGAGGGACAAATCCTTAGAGATCTCAAGTTGTAATGATTTAAGAAACCATTCAAGAAGGAATTCTTGTGGGATATCGGCTTTGATGAGCCTCTTCCTTATCCTCCATTCTTGAATATGATCGAAAATGTGAGTCGCCTTATCTTGTTGGAAATTAGCCAAAAGCTTAGTTCTGGCATCATATCGGACAAGCAATTAAAAATGGTTCAAAAAGATAGTATCCAAATAGCCAAAAGAAGTGAAGGTGCCCCCTGGTAGCTCTATGTATCACTTAGCTACATTTCTAGTTAGGGTACGTTGAAATAATCTCAACTTGATTGAATCGTCTATCAGTGAGTTGGACGAACACCATAAGTGGAAGGTGGTTACATGGTCACCTGGATCTTCACCTGTCTTCCCCTCGAATTTTGCGATATCAAAGGGAAGTTTGGTTGGGATCAGAGGCCAAACAGGGTTATACCTAATCAGATCATTAGTCAATTTAGTGAGATCTGGCAAGCTTAACGTTGCCAAAAAAGGGAGTCGTGGTGGACCCTGAGGATTCCACCCAGTGTGGGCGGAACTCCCAACGTTCTCAAAGAATGACCTAGATTTTTGAAGGCACCAGGTTTCCCGAAGTAATTCGTAGAGCCAACTGAACCATAAGGAGTCCCACCAACTCCTGCCGAAAATCCTACGTAACTAGTAAAGTTACCCCCTAAATAAGTGTTAAAAGGAGCAGAAAGCCCTTGATAAGGATTCCATGCATTAACATAGGGAGAAAAGTTTTGAAAATAATTAACAGAAGAATATGGAATATTCCCCTGTTGGCCGAAATAATATTGATTCCTGTCTCTTAACCCACTAACTGTAGGGTTTGTCCAACTTTTAAATGGATTATAACCTTGACATGAAAAGGAAAAAGGCATGGATCCCACAGTTGGGTTAGAATGTGGTATATGACCACCCCTAAATGGGAAACCCTAGAAAGAAGTTGATCCACTTGCCATGGATGTGGAGGCAGCGGATGGAATACTCAATGGATCTGAAGGAATCACACTAGTCAATATTCCAAAAGGGAAAAACCAATGCCAAAGGAAACAACTTGAGAACTTCCATTCGATGATGGAATTGAAGTAGAACCAAATATAGCAGTGCTAGGAGTATAGAAATTATTCCTCCTCCTTGTACAGATACAGGAGTCTGCATACTCATAGCACTTATCATGGATGCCATGCTTCCAACAGTGGTCATCAAAGGAATAGATTGATGTAAACCTGGGCTCGAAGGCCCGTTGATCGGAGTTCTGACATATAATAAAATGTTTGGATGATCAGGAGGAAGAGGATAATTAGGAGCCACAATAGACTCTGAAAGCTCTTCGACCTCAAATATTATCTTCCAATCGAAAGAGGACTCGAGAAAGAAATGGAGTGTTCCTCTCTAACTCTCTACTTGTATGAGGTCTATCTTGTGAATCAATGACTCCAACTGGAGGATCAATCTCTGATGCGCCTGCGGCCACTGGTTGAAAACCACTGGTAGTATTGCTCCTACACCTTCGAGGAGAAGGCTCAGGACTCGTAGGTGATAGCCCATGAAGTATCCTAGACCAACGAGCTGGTCGATCAACCACTTTGAATTAATTTTAAGAAATCTACTTAAAGACCCAAAAAAGTTGTAAATCTAGGCCAACTCAGAGCAAAAAGAACTCCCTAAAAGTCCGTAAAGATACAAGAAATCACACAACTTTCAAGTATTTCCACTCCGGGTGATTAGGACCGGACACCAAAATATAAGAAATCCAAAATCAAGGGCCTTACGAAAATAGACTGGGGTAATTACGCCCCAGGCCTACTAGTGAAGGTATCAGAGGCAGCTACGATGACCTCTAGATAACAGCCTTTGCCGATGCAAGCACCCAAGCTTCGCAAGGGTACCCTCTAGAAGTACTGCTGAACAAGATGCAATGTCAGCCTCAGGTGCCACAAGATTCCCCTCTACAGCCACCTATGCGATCCCTAGGAAAGGCAACTATGGATACCAACTCGTATCAAAAGCCAAGCAGAATAGTCGTGAGGCGGGATCCAACAAGTTGGAGAGGGGGTATCTCTCTTCCTTTTCTTCACTCTCCCTCATGCTTAACTCCCAATCATGGAGCTTTCACGGTCTTTCTAACGATATTAGGTTTCGCTCTTTATTCAACTTCTACATTTTGTAATTTTAGCGGCCTTGGAGAGTTAAATCTCCAATCACCTAATCCAAGGCCCTAATGAACCTAAACTTGTTGGTGTTTATTTAATGACAACAATAAAGTTCTAGTTCATTTTATTAATCTCTTGATTTTATATAGTTGTTCTTTAAGTCAGGGGGGAATTACGAGAGTGAAACTGATGATGTTTTTATGACACAAAAGAAATCAATAGAAAACTAACTATATGAATGCAATCATTTTCTTCGATGAAGAGTGATCTCTACTTAGGTTCTACGAAAACTTATATATAAGCAAAATATTTTTCTTTTCTTTCCTGAAACAATCCACACACACCCAAAAACTAAAAAAAACTAAGAATGCCTTAAAATGCAAACTAACCTAATGCAAATTACAATGATGATGCAAGATCCTAAACAACACTCATAAGCAAATGCAACTCTTTATAGAGACAATAAGTCAACTTAAAATGAAGAGGGCAAATATTTGAACACAAATCTCTCTTCAAAGCAAGCAAAACAAATCACAAAAGATCTCAATTCACTTTTCAACACTAAAACAAAAGAAATCGAAAACCAAAAACTTGGAAAAAGAAAAACAAAAGAAAAGTTTTTTGAGCTTTTTCTTTTAAAGGGAACAAAACAACTTTTCGAGGTCACAAAAGTACTAATAAAACTCGGAAGATCAATAAATAGGCACAAGGACTCTTTCAATCTCGCAAGTTATAAACTTAAAAATGAATAAAACTTGAACAAGAAAGACTACGAACTTGTACAAACTGACCCAAGTAGCAACAAAATATTTCGACAAATTGACAAAAACGTCAAGAAAGAAATACTTTCAAACTTGTCAAAAGGACTCTCAAAAAGCAAGAAAAGCAACAAGGCCACCAAACAAGGGGAAGCAAAGGAAGGGATTTGAAATCTGGGTTGGAAACGAAATTGATAACAATTTTCTATTCTAGAAGACCAGAACAACCAAGAACTTCAGAACGAAGCCTTGAACCCAAGATACAAACTACAAACCTGCTTAAGAAGCAATCCTAGGCCAAATCTTTTTAGTGAGAAGGAGATTTTTGAAAAAGAAAGCTTGCAGGAAAAATGAAGTCCCAAATAGCAGATGACCATACAACAGCATAAACCACTAGGCATAAGACCTAACGGGGCAGAGATATTTGAAAAAACAATCCAAAAAATTTCATATGCAGCTGTGTAAAGACACAGAAGTGTGCACACACATTTCTAATACAGGAAAATCATGTATACATGAGTCTGCCTTAAAGAAACCTACATGTATATGCTACTATAGTCAAAGAAAACAGCGTATACAAAGTTTTATTAGGAAAAACAAAAATCAAGGTTTGATCAAGAAGATCAGACTTGATGCCTGGGATACTAATGGACCAAACAATACTGTAAAAGCAAGAAATCAAGAAAGTGAACCCTGATCGAGAACAAACAACCCAAACAAGGAATAACAAGATTGTTATCCCCAGCGAAGTCGCCAATTCTGTTACGAGTGAAACCACCCTAGGGCTTTAGGTTGAGAACCCCAACAAAAAAAAGGGAAAACCTCAACAAGAAATGCTCGAGCAATCATCAAAAACCTTTATTCTACTAAATCTTGTAGGAGTGTCCTTACCCGAATGTCCCTCGTTTGGGTAGACCCTGCAGGGTACAAACCCTCAGCTTCTCTCGATGTTCTTGAAACCTGAAAATTATTCAAATGGAACATACACGATAATAGAAACATAAAGCATATACATGATGTTAACTTTAAATCATATAAATGAATGACTAATTATACATCAATATAAGATTCATAAATGAATTACAACATAATTTTCATGCATAAACACATTTCATATCGAAAATAGAACAACATTCCTTTTATTGAAGTAAGTTATAAATAAGGTGGAGAAATATGGCCTGAGTCCTTCTCCAACTCCAAGCGGAACCGTCCTTTCCTGGCCTTCAACAATCTTCCTCCATCACCAATACAAGGATATCTCAAGCAATATGGGGGATGTCTATAATCAAGGAAACAAGGGTTTCCTGAAGCTTTGGGGAGTGCAGGAGGCATAGGGATTCTTCAAACTCGATCAGGGATAATCTCACTATAGTATCAATATCTCATCCTTTCTCCCTTAAGGCCTTCCCATGGAGGTTTATTTATACATCTCCAAATTAGTTTTTTCAGTTGGGAAACAGTCAGGCCACAGGCAATAGGAGGTGAGTAACAAGTGAAACCCATGAACTCCGCCCGAAATTAAGGAAATTTAATTTTTTAAAGTGTTTTAACATATGTACACGGGTTGGATATATGTTGACCCGCGTGTACACGCTTTTATCACAGGGAAAAGTAGTGTATAGGGAATAAAACATTGTTTTTATATTTTGGACCAAGTCTAGAAGGAAGGGTTTCCCTAGGCCATAATCAAAGCATCAGATCTACGAAGAGTGGTAAATGGTGTTATAACAATGGGATTATCATTTGTTTGTCTCATGTTAATGGTACAAATGTTGATGTTGTACTTGAAGGGAAAATCTGTAACACCCCCTCCCAGGTCTACCCAAAGTAACCATGCCAACCAGGGTAAACATGAGACGAGAGGAAAATATGATTAGATTTAACCTCCTATGTGACCTTAAGAAAATGGAATCGATGGAACATGATGCATAGTCATTAACCATCATCATCATAATCCTCAGGAGACAAGTCAACCACTCAGACAGCCTGTCCTTGGGTCCCACTATTGTTTTGGATATCTTAGGCCATATTCTCTCTCATGCTATGGACAAGGGAGCGACCAGCAACCTAAAGTCACTTTCACAGGCCTACCTACAAGAAAGTGTGTACCAAAATTTCCAATTCTTTGCTAGCGACGTGAGGATTTAAGCCATTATTCTAGACCAGAATCCCGACCTTTGCCCAAAACTTGTTACAACCTTCAAAATTCATTAAAGTCATGATAACAAGCTAATCAATCAAAATCAACCTCAAGACTAAGCTTGAGCATCCCCAACTAGGACTGAAATTCTATCAAACACTTGGCATCAATGCAACCTATAGGTCTAGGATACAAGACAAAGGACAAATGATTGAAAAAACTTATGAAACATAACCAAAAGGATCACCTCCTTATCCTTTGAACTAGTACATCATCAATTAGGTCTTGCATCCATCCATTTAACAGTTACAAGTAAATACATGAAATAACCATGACATGAACCAATCATTTAACCATGCTTATAACCAACATAAAACCATGTAAATATCATAGATAAGACATACATTGAATCCACATATAAATCATTGCAAAAGTAAGAGAACTTAGCTTTTATTACTCATAGACAAATTGGACTAGGTTCAGGAATTCCATGTACCACTCGACTATATACATGGTTGAACCAAATATCTCATTCATCTAGTCATCCCCGTGCCATATTCCAAGTATGAATGTGGGATCCCATAGAAAAACCAAGTTTATCTAAAGGTTAAACCACCTCCACCCTCATCAAACTGTGATCACACCAAAACCGGTGCCTGATCACAACTGAACCGAACTTGGAATGCCATCCGGAATCCGTCACTATCCTTGAGGAATTTTTCGTCTCCTTATCTCTTAGGTTTTACCCCAATCCAAACCCAAATCACTATGCCCTAAATCGAGACCTATTTATCAGGATTTACCATGTATCTTGCCAAATCCAATCAAGGGATTCCTAGGCCTTTGGGAATGGAACTTGAGACCACCTCCACCCCAAATTCTGAAATCCATCCAACAAACCAAAGCTCAAAAACTAAAATAAATGTCCCAACACCATGGCATCCGGAAAAAGGTAAGGCTAGGTTGAAAACCACTGTCATAACCTGGTAAAACCATGCCACTGACAACAAGAGAACCATACACCAACATGCAAAGCCATGTATGTCCAAACCAGCTAGGAAATCACACATGCAAAAGGTTACATGCAAGTATTCTTGCTAAAGCTGCTTGATCCTACTCTTCTTCCTTGATCCTTACTTTCCTTCCTTTCCCTTTGCTTTCCTTTCTTTTCCTTCCTTGATCCAAAGCTAGAGTGCTCCAAGAAACTCTAAGTGACCAAGAGACAGAGAGAGAGAGAATAATGAGAGAGCTCCAAACTTGAACTGACAAAAACCATGAACTGATCCTCATAAGCCTTTTCATGAATGAGGCCTCTATTTTCTTCATTTTCCATTACTTTCCTTCATTTTCCTCCTCACATGGAACCTGTGACCTTTCACCTTACTTTTCTCTTAATTTCTTTTATTTTCATAAATAAATGTGCCAAAGATGCATTTTTTCCTTTTAATCTCTTTGCCTTAGCCTTTAACAATTTTCCTTAGCCAAAACACACATCCAGTGATGCCCATTAGGATATATTTTCCCAACATTCAACTTGGAATAAGTGTCCCTTAACCATGGTCTTATTTTTCCTTTATTAAGTTTTATTACATGAAATTTTCACCAGGGCTGTTATAGAACCCTCCCCCTTGGGGAAAACCATCCTTGGTGTTAAACCACACCATAACCTCAGCAAAACCACTGAAAAGAAAACATACTACCTATGGAGCTTTATAACTTAGCTCACTGCAGTATTTACAATGAAAGACCTGCTCAAAGAAAAACATCATGACAACATGACAAGATAACAACCATACCGCTTATTGGAGCTTTATAACTTAGCTCATGGTGGTATTTACATCCATATATATACATATATATATATATATATATATATATATATAATATATATATATAATATATATATATACTATATATATACCAAAGACACCAACAAAACATATACCAATCATCAAAACCAAAACTGCTTTGCCTCAACCAACAAACAATGAAGGATATAGGGCCCACATCTGATTCACCATCTCCCATGTAGCTTCTTCAGGCCCAAAGTGCTTCCACTACACTTTAACTTGCTCTATGGATTTGTTCCTGAGCATGAGATGTTTCCGTTATAGTGTGCACTAAGGCTCCAGCTGAAACTCTCCTTCTTGACCCACCTGTAATACAGACCAATCAATAACATGATCAACATCTTTTATATACTTCTTAAGCAACGAAATATGGAAAACATCATGGACTTTCATTGTTGGAGGCAGTGCAAGTCGATATGCCACTGGTCCAATCCTCTCAAGGATCTCAAAAGGCCCACAATATCGTGGTGCCAACTTGGCACATGAACCAATCCTCAAAGAAATTTTCTTGGTCTTGATGCGCAAATACAAATGCTCCCCAAGTTGAAACTCCTTGAATACCCTGTGCTGATACGCAGACCTCTTCTTCCTATCCTGCATTTCCTTTAGATTCCTCTTTAAAATCTATACTTCCTGCTCCATGTCTACTAGCATATCTGGTCCAATAAGCACCATGTTCACTGGATCACTCCAGCTGATGAGAGTATTACAACTCCGCCCATACAATTCCTCAAAAGGAATCATCCTCAATGACACTTGATAACCATTGTTGTATGCAAACTCAACCAAAGGAACATACTCCTCCCATTTCCTCTACTGGTGCATCAAGTACATCATCAACATATCCTCCAAAATCTTGTTGACCTTCTCTATCTGACCATCTATTTACAGATGATAAGTTGTACCGAAGGCCAAATCTGTAACCAAGCTTACAAATAGATCCTTCCAAAACTTGGAAGTGAACTTCGCATCCCTGTCCGACATAATATTCTTTGGGACACCGTGCAGTCTCACTATCTCTCTTATGAACACATGTGCTACCTCACTGGCTGAATATGTAGTCTTCCCTGGAATGAAGTGAGCTACCTTGCTCAACCTATCAACCACAACCATAATAGAATCATGCTACTTCACTATCCTTAGAAGACTTGTGATGAAATCCATGGAAATGACCTCCCATTTCCATTCTGGAATCACAATAGGTTGTAGTAAACCACATGGATGCTTACATTCCACCTTAACCTACCGACAATCTAAACATCTAGCCATGAACTTTGCCACTTCCCGCTTCAGATTCGGTCAATAGTAGGACTTAATTACCGCCATCAACATTTTTTGATATCTTGGATGACCCAAGTATGGCTTGGCATGAAATTCTCTCAAGATAAGATTCTTGATCTCTCTAAATCTCACCACACCATTTGTCATGAGACGATAGGCTGCATCTTGATCACTTGTACCTGTACCTGTACCTATACCTATGCTTTGTTGTAACTTGTGCATAATATCCATGTATTTTTCATCCCGCTATCCTGCCTGCAAGATCCTATACTGTAACTCTGTCCCATTAGAGATCATAGCTGCTATATGATTTACCTGTGCCTTCCGGCTAAGAGAATTTGCAACCCGATTCTCCTTCTCTTTGATATATCTGATCTCAAAGTCGAACTCACTAAGGGTAGCCAACCATCTATCTTTCCTGACATTTAGATTCGGCTGGTCAAACAAATACCTCAACCCACTATGATTGCTCATCAGTAAAAATCTCATGCCAAGAATGTAATGTCTCCACATATTCAATGCATGTATGATCACTACTAACTCAAGGTCACATGTTGGGTAGTTCTTCTCATGCTCATTCAGTTTTCATGACTCATAGCACACTATCTATCCTTCTTGCATGAGAACTCCACCAAGTCCTCTCTTGCAAACATCTGTACAGACTACAAACTCCTTGTCAGGATCCAAAATATTTAAAACTAGTGCATGTGTCAATAACTGCTTAAGCTGCTCAAAACTATCCTCATATTCCTCTGTCCATTCAAACTTATTACCTTTCCTTTGCAATCATGTAATAGGGTATGCAATGCATGAGAGGTTCATGCTGAACCTCCTTTAGTAACTTGTCAATCCCATGAATGATCTCACCTCATCCACATTCTTAGGATCTGCCCACTCCATGATAGCCCTTATATTTTCTAGATCTAATGCAATGCCTTCCTTGGAGACAACATGTCCCAAGTAATGTACCTCAATCTGAAAGAAGTTGCACTTGCTAATCTTAGCATACAATTGATGCTCTCTTAGCAATCTCAACACCGCTGCTAATGCTCGACATGTTCCTCCTCATTCTTAAAATATACCAATATGTCATCAATGAATACAATAACAAACTTGTCTGGATAAGGACGCAACACACTATTCATCAAACACATAAATGTAGCTGGACCATTAGTCAAACCGAATGGAACAACAACAAACTCATAATGCCGATACCTAGTCCTGAATGCAATCTTGAAGATATCCTCTTCCTTCATGAGTACCTCATGGTATCCCGATCTCAAGTCGATCTTAGAGAATACTATTTCTCCCTTTAACTATTATCAAACAAATCATCAATCCTTGGAAAAGGGTACCTGTTCTTGATCGTTAACTTGTTCAACTACATGTAGTCTGTTAGAGTCAGTCTAGTTATCCCTCCATCAGAGATCAATGCTCTTTTTGCATTTCATGTTTTAGGTGTCCCATCCGTTTGATCAGTTGCATTTCGTTAGGCATGCCATAACTCTGATGGATCGGTTGTGTGTCACTCATTCCCCTCATGTTTGGCACTGCTGGTTCAGGTTTATGCATTAAAATAAAGTTTTCCAAGGTCATTTACAATCATGTTTTAAATTTTGAGGTTTTAGGTCTAGGGTTGAGTCATTTTTGTTTTGCAAAGTATTAGGAGACCAGCAGGCCAGAGGGATGTCTTTGATCAATCATCATTTCAATAATTTTCATTATTGTACAGTTGAATTAGGACTTCTCTTCAAAACTCCATTTTGAAGATAAGTCGCTTTCTCATTTTTGTAAAAAATTGTCAAAATTGTCAACCCTTCAAATGTTCGAGTGCAGCCTTGGTCTCCTTTGCCAAAGTATGTTACAGCTATCCCTGCAAACAACAATCAACAAAGAGCTTCAGTCCAAACCTCAGAAAAGCAAAAGGAAATCAAAAAAGCATCATTGTATTAATAGACCAAAAATGAAAATGCCCAAACTTTACAAAGTGGGTTTTGAAGTTAATTCATTCAAATGAGATATTTTGTGGGTGTATATAAAGTGAAACAAGTCTTTTACTCCACCACATATCCAAGCAAGAAGCATTTGTCAAGAGTGGAGAGCAAAAACCCGAGTTTCAAACCCTAAAGGCAGAGTGGAGGTGCGCGCTACGTATAGGATTGGTGCGCTACGCACTGGGCGGTGCGCTACGCATTGGGCGCGCATTTCCTGTGTAAATTAACACAGGCGCTACGCACAGGGAGGTGCGCTACGCACACAACAGGGGCGCTACGCATCCATTCCAGCACTGTGTTTTGTGCCTAAAATGCATCCAATCACCCCGGCAACTACAAGTAGGTGTCTCCTTTGACTCAAGCATCAAGTTAAATGTTGTTTAATGTGTGTTTGAAAGAGATGCAAGTGATGTTTGGTTTAAGAATATAAATCAAACCCTAGGCCCTTATTGAGGCTTTGCATAGGGTATTAAAAACATTGTAAACAAGCAGCACTTCATACCACAGCATCCTTGTGATTGTTTTCATGCCCAATATACCAAACAAGATACCTATTGTGGAAGAATGTTTATGATGCTTCAAATGGTTTTTTGAGGATACATTAAACTGAGATTTCTTCACACCTACAGCATACACATTGCAGTCCTCCTATTGCACCTATTTTGGTCTCAAAACCATGTCAGATACAGAGTCATCTTATGAGCAAGAAAATGAAAGTGATTCCACCACAGAGGGAAATGTGCCACAAAAACCTCGTAAAGGTGGCAAAGGTGGTAAACATCTCAGAGAAGAACCCACTTCTATGGTACAATTACAAGCTTGCCCACTTACCATGGATTGCTTTCGCCACCAATCATGTTATCATTTTTGTGAGCTAATTTCACAGTTTCAGCATCATCGTGAATTAGCTCGCTTGT
Source organism: Pinus taeda (assembly GCA_000404065.3). Lineage (NCBI taxonomy): Eukaryota > Viridiplantae > Streptophyta > Pinopsida > Pinales > Pinaceae > Pinus > Pinus taeda. The sequence continues at coordinate 150,059 of APFE031425343.1, forward strand.
TTGTTCTCCATTTACATGATGGCCATGTGAACCTTGCTGGAGTTATTTCATTTTGTCACCAGAAACCATTGCAGATGCCACGGGAATTCCGAATATCGGGGAGTAATGGAATAAGCATCAATAGCTAGAGAAATCATATTATGAGCCATATATTAAACCAGGGTATATAAGGCACTTGAGTAGAGTTTTTCCTTTCCACTACCTAAATGATCGGTTTTCACCTTTGATGAAACTTATCATCCGATATTTCAGTTGTGAGGGCAGATTCTCACGTCTTTATGCATATCATGTCCGTTTATTGATGCATTTTACAAGGGTGCGCCTGATGAACATCCCATCTTTTATGTTTCGCAACATAGAGAGGATGGTGCCTTTAGTGCAAAAGAAGAGCCCAACACAGTAGCACAGGAGCATATACCATTATGCATTGATCAAAATCGTGGTGATTCATCAGCTGACACAACAGGGCATTACATGGGAGGATTTTATTGCTCGTGACCTTTTCACAGCACCTCAGCCACCACCAGAGTTGGTTCATGATGAGGGAGGACCTTCACAGCAGCTTGACATTCCCGAGACCGAGCATGTTGATGCTCCAGTATATTTGACATATCAGAAAGGCCACAGGGCCTTATTTGCAGCCGCACGA
>APFE031425343.1:156050-200998 GCA_000404065.3 Pinus taeda
CCTTGAGACCCCTTGCTCTCCTTAGCCCCTCACCAGTCTGATCTACCCATCTCACTTGCTTTAAGGCATCAAAACAATCGCCTATCTTGCCCCAAGTGGACCTCTGCAAAAATTGTGCCTCATCCCCGCATCCAAAATTGCCTTTCCCTTGATTTCAACAAAATCATAAAAAATCAATCCCAAACTCTTTGTACTTAATACCTAGCCTAAAATCAGTCATCAATTTGGTCATCTCGAGCCTTTTCGATTACCTTTTGCCGAGTTTGACCCGGAGAGAACCCTCTCCTGTCCTCGTAGGGCTAGCTATGAGGCTGAGCGTGGTATGATGTTGCCTCAAGTTTTGCCTTCCTCAGCCTGAGGCAGATTCGAGCGCTAACATAGTCAATGCACAATCTAAGAGTACAATATTTCTTCTTCACAAACAACATTGGTGCACCCCAAGGTGATACACTCTGCCTAATGTATCCCTTGTCCAATATCTCCTTTAGCTGCAAATTCAACTCTCCCAACTCAGATGTGCTCATCATATAAGGTGTTTTCGATGCCTGAGCTACCCCTGCAACTAACTCAATAGAAAAGTCTACCTCCCAATGAGGTGGCAACTCTATAATTTCCTGAGGAAATACATCTTGAAACTGCTATAAAAATGGGTACCTTCTCAACACATTTGCATTCTCAACCTCCTTACCCTTGTCACTGGAAATGTGCCTCCTTACCCTTGTCACTGGAAATGTGCACTGCAAACGTCACACAACCTTTTCTGCAACAATTCTTAGCCTGCATATCGGTAACCATCCTCACTGATGTAGGCTTCTTCTTTCCCTGCAAGGTCTTCTTTTCACCACTCTCATCCACACACTCAATGGCTTTGTTGAAGCAATCCACTTTGGTTCTGTGAAGGTATAGTCAATCCGTACACAAAATCATACTATATGAACCCAATGGCAAAACATGCATGCGTTGTTGTAGGCATACCATTTAACTCAAATGCACAAGCTCTTACCCAATAAGGAGCTCGGTTCTTTGTATATGTGGCGAACTGTACCAACCAAGATTTTGCATGCACTTCTTTTCTCAAACCACACTTATCCACCAGGCCAGAACTAATATAACAATAGTTAGATCTAGGATCAATCAAACTAGAAACAACTTGATCACAAAGCTTACCATCCATCTCAATGATCGATGCCTCATGATCCGCCTACTTGTTTTCCATGGCTACATAGATCCAAGGAATGCTATGACCAACATCACCAACTGCATGCGCCTCCTAAGCACTGTAGATCTGGGGTTTACCGCCACTCTAATACTACGGACAATCCTTCTTACAATGATCCTTGCCACATATCCAACACTGCAATGGTTCTCTACCACCACCTCTGGGCTGCTACTCTCCATTTCCTTTCTCAGTTGTATTGAATCTCTTGTAAGGAACTGTATTTTCTTTCTCACTTGCATATTGAGGTATTCCTCGCTTTGGTGGCCATTTTCCTTTAGCTTTCTCATTTCCTTTCAAGTCAAGCGTTGGCTCAACTTTGCACTTTAACTACTCATAACAATGCTTCAACTTTCAGATGGCCTCCTCCAACAATCTAGGCTCATCGAACTCAATCTGGGATTTTTATGCTACTGGAATTCCACTAATAAATCTTTGAACCTTGGCATTCTCCTCCTTGAGGTAAGGCACATATCTCAACAACTCTAAAATATGCTAGTATACTCATCATCTGTCATAGAACCCATCCGCAACTCATAAAACTCCTTAGCTCTGTCATCATAGTACCTCTCATAAAAGTACTTCTTTTTGAAGAGACTTTCAAACGCATGCCAATTCAAATCATATTCATCAATATCTTTAACATTATTCACATCTTCCCACTAAATATTTGCTTTACCTTTGAGACTGAAAAGGGCTATCCTTGCTTTCATGTTTTCTGAATAGTCATGCAATCTAAAGAATTTCCTCATGCCAAGCAGCCATGCCTCGGATCTTTTGATTTCTTCATCTCTCCATCAAAGGTAGGTGGCTTCGCCTTCTTGAACCCATCCAGAAAGTATTCCATATGACTCCTCCGATAAGGATGATAACGATGACGATCATGATGCCTGCCATAACCAAAACTAGAATAATACCTTTGTCAAGTACTTCTCTTATCCGGAGTGTCCAACAATCTGCCATCCTTGATTGTGTCAAATCTATCCGACCTGTGACCACCATAAGATCTGTGTCTACTAGGAGATCTACTGTCATATGCCCCATTAGTTATGTTCTCTTGTCCATGGTTGATGCGAAGTGGCCCTTGTCACTGCAATTCTAACAAACTTTGAAGTAGTATTGCATTCACCTCTACTTGTTTCTCTTGTGCCTGCATGATTTTGTCATTGCCTACTTTGAAACTCCTTATTTCTTCCCTCAATATTCTCAATGTGTCTGCCAAATCAGAAGAATGCCCCAAACCACGTTGCTCATCTGATGCATAGGGAGATTCTATGTAGTCTACCACCTTGATAACGATTTGATCTCTTTCCTGCAAGGCATTCTATGTCAGCTAAACCAAATCAAAATAAACCAACATACCTTAGTGTAATTTGCGAAGGATACCTTGTCTACAAGATCATCAAATCAATGTGATACATATATAACATATAGACATCTATCGAATAATTGTATCAACGCATAAACTCCATTCTAGCTAGGGTCCAGTCAACAATGCAAGGCTATATCAACAATGCATGTTGTGACCTCATTAATGACAACAACCATTAATCCATTGCACACATTACCACATGCAACTATAAACATGCATAAGAAATAACTAACTAACTACACATACATATATACGCATGTAGTCGAGCATAAGTGATCAATTCTTGTAACCAACCTACAAGACTGATACATGTAATCGAAACATTCAAGAATGCACTTGACATACAAGGATGTAGTCAAGCGATATATAATCAACATGTAAGTGACATATAACCATATGCAACCAGTCATAAACATTTGACGAAGCATTCCACAAAATCACATCAAGCTCCTCATGAAAACTTGTTGTAGGGAAAATCCAACATCCCCCTTTTTTTACTTATTTACTTCCTATAATGAAGACCCTTTCTATAAATTCTTGGTTAAACACTTTTTATGATTTCCATTAGGTTAAGTGTCCTACAATTTTGCCTTTTTTCATTTTTGTCAGATTCCTGTTTTGATTGCTTTGTTGAATTTGATTTTTAGCAAGCTTTCCATCGATACTTGTTTCGCCTCATTTGGTCAACCGATTTGTAAATGGTATTCCTTTGAAGTTTGATCATTTGTGTCTCCTAGGTTAAAAAAATGTATAAAATGTACAATATTTCAATTTTTGCAACTAATTTAGTTCAATAAATGCATTTACTGTATTAAACTCTTAGTTAATATTTAAAAATTAAAAAAAAAATCACTAACGATCCTATAAAATGACCTAGCGAAATTGTAGAATGATTAAAAAACGCATTTTTTGGATCTTGGTAATTTATGCCAATTTCTTATTTTAAAACAAATTGCCAAACCCAAAATCTCAAAATTGCAAAGTGACTTAGTTCATTTTGTAGGATTTTTAATTCCACGTGGGCCCACTTCACTTCCTTCCTTCCAAAATCTCAATTTTAAAAAAAAAAATGCTAAAAAAAAAATTGTGATCCAATATTGCGATTGTGATACATTGCATATCGCATATTGCACAAAACAAAATTATTAAGCGCTCATTTTAATATTTTCGATTTGCGACGAGAAAAGTTTTTTTATACGACAATTTTTTGGTTTAATATAAAGTTTTCATACGACCTTCTTATGACACCCGCACCCACCCCACCTCACCTCACCTCACATCACATCACATCACATCACCCTTGCCTCCTTATCACTCCACCTCACCATATACTCACCTCCCTCCTCCATTAATCTCTCTCACTCATATCACATTCACTTGGTTTTTTGTTTGATTCATATTGTTTGTGTTTTTAAAAGTTTTAATATGTATATAATTTAAATATAAATTAATATAAATATATCATATTAATATTATATATTAATAGTGTGTTTATAATCAGATTTGTAAATAATTAAGATTAATAAAATAATTAAAATTTATTAGAAATTAAATTAATTAAAAATTGTAGTTTAATTATGAATTAATTTAATTAAAAAAATTGATTTTGTATCTCACGCAACAAAATTTCTAGATTCCCGGCAAATTTAATACACCAACTTTAGAAGCTCATAAATGTAGTTTTGCTTGGCCAAATGAGGTTCAAGACGGCTCATTAGAAAGATAAAATCATGGAGAACATTTCTGAAGTGGTTTCATTACCATATTTTATTATTTAATAGGTTTAAAATTCAGCAAAATATCAAGCTCCTAATTTTTTAATAAAAATAAATTTTTGAGTTTAATTTTCTGCGTTTTTATTTACTTACAACTTCTTCTGAGTGTAGATCCATTGGTCTATGTTCTCCTTGGCCAATTAAATCCTCACAGGAATCAATAGAAAACTGTGATTTCTTTTTACATTATTTATTTAATTAAGTTTGATTGGATATGTTTAATTCCAAATTTGGTATTTTGGATTTTAATGTTGCATTTTAATTTAATTTTGATTGATTTTTTTCAGGGAAACAGTTTAAGAGATTAAGCGAATAAGATCTCAATCAATGAAAATGTTCCAGCAAGATATGAATGAGATTTTGGGCCAGTTAAAATGGATTGAACATAACCACTATTCAACAACTTTCTCATTGAAAAATCTTTTTGTAAAATTATAAATAGAAGAATGTAGAATGTATTAGGGGTGCTCTTCTCTGCAATTCTGGAATTTAGAAAAGCATTATTGTAATAAGGATCTAGAGTTGTAAGAAGAGTGGGGATTCAAATCCTACGAGAAGAAAACTTCATACTGATGTAATCTATCTGTTTGTAGAGAAACTCTTGTTTATTATGCACTATTGCTATAAGGAGGAGGCCATTTTTGCAAGCAGAGATGGATTGTAGGCTAATAATATTGTGCACTATTGTCATACTGTGAGGATCTGTAATTTGATTTCATTCATTAATAAAAGTTTATTTCAGTTAATGATGTTTAGCACTATTGTTTACAAAATTTAATTGAAATGAATTCTTATTTCAGTCTTTCAATTTATATTTCAAATGTATGAGTTAATAATCAGATACAAACACTTTTGTTGAATCTTGAGCGTTAATTCATTTAAAAGTCTACTTAGACTATTCTACAGGCTTAATTTTAAATATAATATGAAAACTGAAGTTTGCATTGGAACGAATAGTTATAATCTTAAATTGGTACACTAATTTAGAATTTAGGATAATAATTGTTTATTTGCATACATGATGTTTTATCCGAACTAATTCAATAATTCATCATGAATCTTTTTAATTATTATGTATATGATAAATCAGTAATTGGATATATTTTCAATAAGCTCTTATGTAACTATTAACTAAGTGTTTAATTGTTAATATTTGTGTTAATGAGGAATCAGATTTTGTGAGCTATCTCCTTGATCTAATTCTTCCATCTTAATTCCAATTCTTTAAAAACTTCTTTTCCTCGTTAAGTTAATTGGTTCTCGATTGAGAGAATGATTTCCCTTTCCTTCAATCGAGATAGAATAGATTAATTGCATCTTAGATTAGGTCTTGCATATGTTATCATAACTTCTGCATTCTATAAGCCCTCTTTTAAGAGAAAAAACTTTAGAGTGGTTTGGCTATGCCGTTAAAACAACTTAAGGGTCATTATCTTGCCTGATCAGCAAGAAAAAATGATTTGATGTCCCTACCTATTGGTAACTAAAGACACATCTTAAATCGATAGCAATAGGGAAAGGGTAACTGGACTTAGTTTAACCAGTTGGAACCACCATTCCAAACGGAAAAGGAGTTGTTTTAAAGTCTGGCCTGGGTGGTCTCCCCTATATTGTTGTAGGCAGATAATTTTGAGCCTTCAACATTTTTGGCGCTAGAAGGAGGGCCTAAAACTTGTTGTCTATTGGAGTCTTTTTTTTTCTAACATTTTATTTTAATCACAATGCTTCCTCTTAAACTTCCAATTTGGAGTTGTATCCACGGACGTGCATCTGCCAATACTCCACTAGAAGTGGTAAGAATATTGTTTCAGATAAAGTTTAACGGTAAGAGAAATACTTCTACATTTAATCATGATTTACAATTCATTCAAAAAATTTCAAATCCAACTTTTCATGATATTGATGAAGACATTTTATGTAGGATTTTTACTCTTACATTCTTGGCAAAAACCAGAAGCTAGTGTCAATCGCTTCCAGTTTCCTCAATTCACATCTGGGATGAATTTATTACAACGTTTCTTTGCAAATTTGATGGTTATGTCTACGAACAGGTATGTGACGATTTTGAAGATTTACAAAGGTTCAAAATTGAATCTTTTATTGATTTTTCCATTCAATTTCGTTTAAATTGCTTGAGATTTAAAATTAAAGATAAACCTTCAAAAGAGGAAATATTTGATTGGTTTGAATATATTCACTCTCTTCCTCCCATTTATAATCCATATGGAATTATTACAAGCTTTGATTAATCATCTTCAAATTTTATTAACATAATTGAAGATTCAAACATAGACGTGAATACCAATCATGATGAAGTGACCTCATCCATGTATGATAAATTCTTAAATTTAGTACACACCTCTTACGGTATTAATGATAATCATGTTAATGAATCAATATCGCAAAGCTTGGAAAATTTCGCTAATCAGCCGCAAGAAGATACTAGAAATAATCTTGGAAAAACCATTATCTTGAAATTAGAAAATCATTATAATTCAAAAAATCAAAGTATAAATCAGCTAGTACAAGTAGTAATTAAAGTTTCAATAATGCACAATCTAGTATACAATTTTTTGAATTCTTTCATGATGAGCAAATGCCAAATTTAGGACAAAAAAGAAACTTTCTTCAAGAAAGCACAATTAACCAAGTAAATTATCTTAAATCTGAAATTTGCAATGAAGAAAATGCACAAGAGTTATCAAACAAAGACATTTTTAGATTCATTACTTTTGATTCTCATTTTCGCCTCTATCCTAATATTTTTGTTGATAGAAATTTATTCCCTCTTTGCAATAATGTTATTCTAGAAAATAGAAAGGTTGATATAAATGAATTACCAATTAGTTTTTACCAAGATAGAAAATCAAACATTCATCATTCTTCTGGCATTAATATTCCTTCTTGTTTTGAAACATTGGATGAGATCGAAGGGAATTCTAATAAATGTCGCAAGGTCATCTATGATAATTACTTTGACATTAAGGATACTTATTTGTCTCCTTCTTAATTGAATCCTCATGATCAAAGTCGAATCACATGTGAAAATGGAGAACACTCTAACTCAAAAATTGTTTCAATCTTATTTTCAAACAATTAATCATACTCATGATTTCAGCATTCAAGAAACCATTCCAATCTATGATTTATACGACAATCAAGCTCTCATTCGTAGTCATAATTTTCTTTCTAATTCATAACTTAGTATTGATAAGCATTCAAGTTCAATTATTCTCGCCAATTCCTGTGAAATGGAAATTGTTTTAAAACAGTTTCAATTTTACTGTGGCAATAATTGTAACACTAATGTAAACTACGATTCAACTTTGTTATTATTTCTTCATTTATTTTGGTTAACTTCAGATTTATTTTTTGTTTTACGTTTTTTATTTTTAGATACTTTGTGTTGGCATATTGAGAAATTTAGTAGTGAACACTCAATTGATGCATTGCCTAAATGGGAATATGAGGTTTGAAATTACAATCATGAACATCAAAAACTATTTTTCTTCCAATTTCAATTGATGTTTATTTCTGATCAATTACTTCTTTCTTCTCAAAAAAAGTGCCAACAAGAGAGTGTATTTTCACAATATGACCAACGATCTAATTCAATTGATAATCTTCCATTATATCTAACAGATTTCCATCCATTATTCATTGTCCCATTTGAATAATATTTGGAGAATTTTCCTACATGGAAGATTGTTAATAATCTAACACTTCCACATAACACTAACAAATTTATGTAGGCCATTGTATTTAAACGCTCATTTCCACAATATGACTTGTCATCTTCCCTTTTAAACATCTCTCAATCATTAATGGAAATTCATTCAGATTTCCATCATCCAATTGAAATTCAACAGGAAAGGACATTTCAAGAGAAGGTAATTGTAAATACGTTGTTTTATGTAAATATGTTAGCAATCAATGTACATTTTGCTTTCAGATTTAGTTTTCTTAGTTTAATTATATTTGTATTTTTGTTACTAATGTTTGACATGTACATACATGCAGGAAACGAAAAACTTGCATGGTTATATTGGGATTATGACTATACCTAGTCATGTTTCCTTTGTTAAGTTAGAAATATGAATAGATTAATTTAGCTTAGGTTTCTTTTATGTTCACTCTTATTTCATTATTTTAGATTTTAATAAGCAAGTAATGAATTTGAATTCTTTCGAACATCCCCTTTCATTTTTGGAAAAGCGGCTTATAACATTTTAGAAGCTCTTGAATAGTTAGATCATACATATTTGTGAAGCTCTTAATTTTCGTGTTTTGCAAAAATTCATCACATTGATCATACATGAAGAAATTCCAAGAATTTTCTACAACTTGAGAATTTTTTATTCACAAAGTATTTCTAAAAAAAAAACTCTTATTTACCACTCTTGTCCTCCGATGTAAATTTGAGGTGGATGCAATCTGAAAATTCATTACTTAGCGTTTTAGATTAAATAAGTAGATGGTCTTGAACATATGCAACTTTTGAGAAATACATGGGAGAACTTAAAGATTCATGAGGTAAACCCACAGTCAAAATTCCTCCAGGTATGTGTTTATAAGTTCATTGTCATCTGTTGTTAGTTTTACTTCTTTTTAAAGGTTTTTTCTTACTTTTGTTTTGTTTCTTTTACAGGTCTTCATTGACTTAATTGTGGAGACCTAAGATAAACAAGTAGCCAACCTTTTTTCAAATACGCAACATGTTCAAGGAATTATGATTTGTTGTTCATCATAATTTGAGTATTCCTTAATTTTGCTTTCATTCATTAAAACCCTGATAAGCCCTTAAAAAAGTATCAGAAGATTCATATCAGAGCATTCTAATATCATAATTCTCATCATTTGAAATCTCCGATAAAATTATTCCCCGATCTAATATTTTTGATAATTGAGAAAAGGGGCTTCTTGTTAAAAGGCGAAATTAAGCTAAGTACTTCTTTATAAATATGATAATGAAATAACCTGACCCCACCCACAATTTTCATTTCGAATATTGGAACATTTCAATATGAACTTCATTTTGCCGATACTGCGATATCTATACATCTATGATATTCCCTTCCCGCTTATTCTCCGAAAATGACTTTTCTAATATTATGATATCCATAAAACCCTCAGACCCAATATGAAATTCAAATACTATTTTAAAAGATATCGCGTTCGTTCATAAATCGTAATTTTGGTTGGGGCATATTTTTAAAAGTTCCAATGTCCTGGATCCGATATGAAATTAAATCCATATAATAAAACTATCGGGTCCGTTCTTCATCGCACATCAGCATATTGACAATGTTATAGCTTATACTCGTTCCAAATATTCTAATCGTCAATCTCTTATAAAACCCAAAGCTGACCCCACAAAGATGCCACGTCACATATCATAGTTCACATGTCGGAGGTTTTCAAATGAGCATAAATCAAATATCTTCGATCCCTCGATATTCCCATCCCTTCCGATCTCTGATTAACATTTTCACAATATCGCCTCATCCATGTCGCAAAACCTCTCTATCACAACATTTGATCGAAAGCAGCTCTGAACAATTCCCAATAAGAAACCTCTGATTAAAGATCCCCGATATAATTTCCTACTACTCGCATCGCAATTTTTATGTTGCGAATTCCAATTGACTATTCTCCTTTTTCACACCTGATATTGAAACTATGATATTCATGTATGCTCATATCTTTAATCAAGGCCTATCAAAAGGTCATAATATTGCATGCTTCAAAGCTACAACCATAATACTTCACTGATATTTTTTTTTTATGACGCTTATATGTGCATAAACTTGGGAGTTTATGTTTTTAATTAACATTATGGATAATTGATCATATTATGTCTCTCATCGGTATAGCTAGAATCAAATGCTTACACTCATTATTTCTCTAATTTTCTATGAATGGAGGAAATTTTTCACAAAACACTTACAACAAATGATCTTATCCATGAGTTTATATATACTTGTTCCAAATATTACAATTGCAAATATGAGTTGAACCATTGCATCACATTTTCAAATTGTTTTCCCTTTAGTCATATTCATTTCTTTCAAAGGGACTCGGACCCTCTAATTGATGAAATTTCAAATCCCAATCCACTGCTTTTCATTTTTTGATTTTTTTATCAGAATTTCAAAATTAGTGTCTTATTAGACTCTTGGATTTATATTATATCATAAGCATTTAAGACAAATTCTAAGATTTACTTATTCGAGCCTCACATTTTTTTTCCTTCTACTATCATATCCATTACATTAGCAAAGGAAAAATTCACTATGTTGACATGAAGTCTTATCTGATTATCTTTGAATATATATGTTACTTCCATGTTATCATGATGATCCAAAACTTGGATGTGTTTCAATCATAACTTTGTGAAATCTAAGTCTTCATTCATAGAGATGACTTTCTGACTAAAGGGATATACATTCTTCAGGATATATGCACATGGGCCTCTTTTATTCTTCTTGGAAATCTGTTTGGCTAATCAAATATTTCATCACCTGTGGTTCGTTTACATTTTTTTCCTTTGATTCGTTATTGGATGCACATTTTATTATCTGAATCATCTTTTAGTGAGCATATTCATTTACTGCAAAGGCACTCTTGAGCAGCCACTATGATAATGTAGCAATTCATAAGGATTTTGGAACAGGTAAAGGTAATAGATCATAGTTAATTCATTTTGAATTTTGATATTTCGCTCCATACTTATCATATAAAAGTTCAAATCCTCTTCATATATATAATTTCCACATTATTTGGGATTTTGAATCAACTTCAACATAATGGGGCTGATATAAATTCAGAATGGAAAAATCAAAGAGAACATTCATCGTTGTAATTCATTAAGAAGCATATCCTCATTCTCATTTCAGATGGATTTGGGTTACTTCAGATTCCTTGAACATGAAACATTATTTTCCTCTAGTTTGTTATTAGCTTTAATTTAGATTCAATAAATAATGATTTTGGGTCAATAAGATTTCACTCACTTCATTAATTCTAATCAAAGGAAGAAGTGAGCTAGTATTGGAGAAGATGATATCTCTCAGGTAAGATTAAATGAAATTCTTCAATAGTAAGTTTCATATGCACACTTTCATTCATTTTCTTTTCTTTACTTTTGGTTTCAGTTTTTTTTTTTTTTTTTTGCTTTTGCTAATATAAAACTTTTTTTTGCAGCCCCTCATAAAACTTCTCATGCCTCCACTAGATCAGATTTGAAGCTCATTCTCCTTTTTCTGGTTTGCTTTCAAGATTTAAAAAAAAAATAGTAATGATCTTCATTGAATCAGCTAAACTGAGGAGTTTCCTCAATTTCTGACCTTTTAGTCTATTTCTTCAAGCATTTCTTTTATTAGAAAATGGTTAAGATACTTTTCATAGTTTTTTTCCTTAAAACAAGAAAATTTTCAACGAACAGAAGTCTTTTCATTGGGGCTGAATTTTATCATCACTTCTATTACAAGCCTAAACGCTTATAACTCTGCAAAATAAAATTTATCTAAATCTCAACATAAGAAGGAACATTCACATGATTATCTTCTTTTACTTCTTTTATTGAACATATTTGTATAAGCAATCTTGTTGGACTTTATGTTTTAGATTTTTCTTTCAACTTTTTTCTTTCATCATTTTTTACGTTTTTGAAAGTTTGTTGATTTCTTTTTGGAATTATTTTCCTTTTATTTTGGTTTTGATTTGATTTTGGTGACTCTGCCATCATTTATGTGAAAAGACTTTTCTCGTTCAACAACGGTTGGCAGAAATGGAAAAATCTTTATGGAACCATGAAGACATATCTTTATGGAACCATATCATTAAAGGCATATCTTTATGGAACCATAAAGTCCTCTTGCTTTAAATCTTTTTCATAGAGGAACACGGATAATTTCTAAGTAATTGAGTTTACTTTTCCAAGAAAAACACTGATTTGAATTTAATACAATGAATCCCTCCCACCCCTCCACTTTATAAAGCCTCAGATTGATAGTCGTGGGGAGAGAAATTGGAGTCAACATTATGAAAGTATTACATCCATTAAACATAAGTCTCCATTACCATCCCCCATCTTTCACTCAAATATTTCATAAACTAAAGCTTGCAAATGCACTTATCAAAAGGGTGATTAAAAGGGAAGCATGAGAAATACAAGTAAACTCGTCGGGGCTATGGACGCTCGCTGGCAGCGAGTTTAGTTTTGTATGGCATAAAAGACAACTTCATCGGGGTATTGTCCAGGCTCACTGGCAGCGAAGCAATGTCAGAGACCATTCATAAAAATGGATATATGCTTTATCAAAAACTCATATAGTACCTTCTTCTATTTTTCATACGAGGTAATTTTAAAATAATTCTTTTCCAAATTTGGATTCATGACTTTCACTCAAATCTGCGTTAAGTAATTACCTTTACAAACTCATATTACTTAATTTTTTTATGTGAGACCTATGGAAACATTTTACTGTTAGATGATCTTGTGATCTCCATTATTTTAAAACCTTTGGGTACATCAAAGTTCATTATCTACAATCAGAGATAACTAGCTCTTCTCCCCTGTGTCGTCATTATTGTAGGGAAAACCCAACAACCCCCAATTTTGACTTATTTACTTCAAATAAAGGGGACCCTTTCTATAAATTCTTGGTTAAACATCTTTTATGATTTCCATTAGGTTAAGTGTCATACAATTTTTCCATTTTTTCATTTTTACCGGATTCTTGTTTTCATTATTTTGTTGAATTTGATTTTTAGCAATCTTTCCATTGATACTTGTTTTGCCTCATTTGGTCAACCGGTTTGTAAATGACACTCTTTTGAAGTTTGATTATTTGTGTCATCTGGGTTAAAAAAATGTGTAAAATGTACAATATTTCAATTTTTGCAATTAATTTAGTTCAATAATGCCTTTACTGTAAATATTAAACTCTTAGTTAGTATGTATAAAAATAAATAAATAAATAAATAAAAATCATTAACGATCCTACAAAATGACCCGGCCAAATTGTAAAACGATTAAAAAACGCATTTTTAAGGTCTCCATAATTTATTTCAATTTCTTATTTTAAAACAAATTATCAAACCCAAAATCTCAAAACTGCAAAGTAACTATAGCTCATTTTATAAGATTTTAAATTCCGCGTGAATCCCACTTCACTTCACTTTCTTCCAAAATCTCAATTATATATATGCCGAAATCAAAATTGTGATTAAAAAAACGCGATGCGAAATAATTTTAATTTTGCAATGTGACATTGCAATTACCATACAGCGCATGTCGCAAAATACAAAATATTAACCGCTTATTTTAATATTTTCGATTAGCAAATACAAAATTATTAAGCGCTCATTTTATACGAGGAGTTTTTAATTTAATATAAAGTTTTCACACGACCTTATACTCCCGTACCCACATCACCTCACTTCACGTCACTCTCGCCTCCTTATCACTCCACCCCACCATACGCTGGCCTCCCTCCGTTAATCTCCCTCACTCATATCGCATTCGCGTGGTTTTTGTTTTAACTCTTTGGATTTTGTTTGATTCATATTGTTTGTGTTTTTAAAAGTTTTAAAATTATATATATTATATTATAATATATTTTAATTTAATCATTTATAACTTTTAAATATAATATAATTATTTTTATATATTAATTAAATTGGTAAATAATTAAGATTAATAACGTAATTACAATTTATTTTAATTAATAATTGTAGTTTAAATTTTAATTAAAAAAAGTTGATTTTTAACCTACGCAATAGAATTTTGGGAATTTTAATATATCAATTTTAGAAGCTCATAAATGGAGTGTTATTTGGTCAAATAAGGCCCGGACGACTCTTTGGAAAGATCAAATCATGATGAACATTTCTGAAGTAGTTTCATTACCTGATTTGATTATTTCATATATATCAAGTTCCAGATTTTTTAATAAAATTAAATTTTTGAGTTTAATTTTCTGCATTTTTATTTGCTTACAACTTCTTCTGAATGCAGATCCATTGGTCTATGTTATGCCTAACCACTTAAATCCTCACAGGCATCAATAGAAAGCTCTAATTTCTTTTTAAATTATTTATTTAATTAAGTTTGATTGGATATGTTTAATTCTAGATTTGGTATTTTGATTTTATTGTTGCATTTTAATTTAATTTTGATTGGTTTTTTGCAGGGAAATAGTTGAAGAGATTAAGGGAAGAATACCTCAATCAATGAGAATGCTCCAGCAAGAGATGAATGGGATTTTGGACCAATTAAAATGAATTGAACATAACCACTCTTAAACAACTTTCCCATTGAGAATTCTTTTTGTAAAATTATAAATAGAAGAATGTAGAATGTATTAGGGGCTCTCTTCTCTGTAATTCTGGAATTCAGAAAAGCACTATTGTAATAAAGATCTAGAATTGTAGGAAAAATAGGGATTTAAATCCTGGGAGAAGAAAACTTCATACTATGTACTCTATATGTTTGTAGAGAAACTCTTGGTTATTTTGCATTATTGTTATATGGAGGAGGTCATTTCTGCAAGCAAAGATCGATTGCAGCCTCATAAGATTGTGCACTACCGCCATACTTTGAGGATTTGTAATTTGATTTCATTTATTAATAAAGGTTTATTTTAGTTAATGACGTTTAGCATTATTGTTTACAAAATTTAATTGAAATGACTTCTTATTTCAGTGTTTCAATTTATATTTCAATTGTATGAGTTAATAATCAGATTCAAGCACTATTGTTGAATCTTACATGTTAATTCATTTAAAAGTCTACTTAGACTATTCTACAGGCTTAATTTTAAATATAATATGAAAATTGAAGTTTGCATTGGAACGAATAGTTATAATCTTAGATCGGTAAGCTATTTTATAATTTAGGATAATAATTGTTTACTTACATACATGATGTTTTATTCGAACTAATTCAGTAATTCATCATGAATCTTTTTAATTCTTATGTATATGATAAATAAGGAATTGAATATATTTTCAATAAGTTCTTATGTAACTATTTACTAAGTGTTTAATTGTTAGTATTTGTGTTAATGAGGAATCAACTTTTGTGCGCTATCTCCTTGATCTAATTCCTCCATCTTAATTCCAATTCTTTAAAAGTTTCTTTTCCTTGTTAAGTTAATTGGCTCTCGATTGAGAGAAGGATTTCCATTTCCTTCAATCGAGATAGGATAGATTAATTGCATCTTAGATTAGATCTTTCATATGTTATCATAAACTTTGCATTCTAGAAACCCTCTTTTAAGAAAAAAAAAACTTTAGAGTGGTTTGGTTGTGCCGTTAAAATAGCTTAAGGGTCATTCTCTTGCCTGATCAGCAAGAATAATTGATTCGATGTCCTTACTTATTGGTAACTAAATACACATCTTAAATCGATAGCAATAGGAAAAAAGTAATTGGACCTAGTTTAACCAGTTGGAACCATCAGTCCAAACAGAAAAGGAGTTGCTTTAAGGTTTGGACCAGGTGGTCTCCCTTATATTGTTGTAGGCATAGAATTTTTGAGCCTTCAACACAACTTCACTACAATCATGATCAACATGATGCAATGCAACAAGCACATGGAACACAAGTGTAAGAGACACACATGAAACTGACAGGCATGCATGACCAACACACACTGCCCATCCAGTCTGAGGATTGAACCATTCTCTGATACCAATTTATAACACCCCCTCCCAGGTCTACCCAAAGTAACCATGCCAACCGGGGTAAACAAGAGATGAGAGGATACTATGATCAGATTCAAACTCCTATGTGACCTTAAGGAAGTGGAATTGACGAAACATCACCCACAGTCATCCAACATCATCATCAAAACCCTCAGGAGACAAGTCAGCCACTGAAAAAGCTTGTCCCTAGGTCCCATTGTTGTTCTAGATCTCTTAAGCCATAGTTGCTCTCATGCTATGGGCAAGGGAGCGACCTGCAACCTAAAGTCGCTCTCACGGGCCTGCTTGCCAACGACTATGGACCAAAATTGCCATTTTTATGCTAGCAACCCCGAGATTTATGCCACTTTTCTATACAGAATCCCGGGCTCTACCCAAAACTTTCTACAACCTTCGAAATTCATTAAAGACATGATAATAATGTTGATGAATCAAAATCAAGGACTAGGCCTAAGCATCCCCAACCGGGACTGACATTCCATCAAAAACTTAACATCAATGCAACCTATAGGTCTATGATACAAGATAAAGCATAAATGACTGAAACAACTTATGAAACATAACCAAAAGGATCACCTCATTCTCCATTGAACTACTACATCATTAATTAGGTCTTGCATCCATCCATTTAACAGTGACAAGTAAATACATGAAATAACCATGAAATGAACCAGTCATTTAACCATGCTTATAACCAACATAAAACCATGTAAATATTATAGATAAGACAACCATTGAATCCACATATAAATTAGTGCAATAGTAAGAGAACTTAAATTTTATTACTCATAGACAAATCTAATTAGGTTTAGGACTTCCACGTACCTCCCGACCATAGACATGGTTGAACCAAATCTCTCTTTCAGCCAGCCACCCCTGTGCCATATTCCAAGCATGAATATGGGATCTCATAGAACAACCAAGGGAATCTAGAGGTTAAACCACCTCCACCCTCATCAAATCGTGATCACACCAAAATCGGTGCTCGATCACAACCAAACCGAACTTGGAATGCCATCCGGAATCCATCACTATCCTTGAGGAATTTTCCATCTCCTTGTATCTTAGGCTTTACCACAATCCAAACTCAAATCACTAAGCCCCAAACCGAGACCTCTCCCTCAAGATTTACCATGTATCCTGCCAAAACCGGTCAAGGGATTCATAGGCCTTTGGGAATGGAACTTGAGACCACCTCCGCCCCGAATTCCAAAATCCATCCAACAAACCAAAACTCAAAAACCGAAATAAACATCCCAATACCATGACATCTAGAAAAAGTCAAGGCTAAGCTGAAAACCACTATCATAACCTGGCAAAACCATGCCACCAACAACAAGAGAACCATACACCAACATGCAAAGCCATGCATGTCCAAACCAACTAGGAAATCACACATGCAAAAGGTTAACTCCAATTGTTCTTGTTGAAGATGCTTGATTCTACTCTTCTTCCTTGATCTTTTCTTTCCTTCCTTTTCCTTTTATTTCCTTGCTTTTTCTTCCTTGATCCAAAGCTAGAGAGCTCCAAGAAACTCTAAGTGACCAAGAGAGAGAGAGAGAGAGAGAAAATAATGAGAGAGCTCAAAACTTGAACTAACAAAATCCTTGAACTAATCCTCAGAAGCCTTTTTATGAATGATTCCTCTGTTTTCTTCATTTTCCATTATTTTCCTTCATTTTCCTCCTCACATGCAACTTGTGACCTTTCACCTTACTTTTCTCATAATTTCCTTTATTTTGATAAATAAATGTGCTAAAGATGTTTTTTTTTTCCTTTTAATGTCTTTGCCTTAGCCTTTGTCAATTTTCCTTAGCCAAAACACGCATCTAGTGATGCCCACTAGGATATATTTTCCCAACATTTAACTTAGAATAAGTGTCCCTTAACCATGGTATTATTTTGCCTTTATTAACTTTTATTACATGAACTTTTCACCAGGGTTGTTACAAAATCTTTAGATATGCATAAATTTGTGTCTAGAACTTGGATTTTGATGAAATTTATATCGTTGGAAATATTTGGACATGTTGAACATGATGGAGATTTTAAAAAGAGTATTAAGGTGGTTGAAGGAAGAGGAATTTTGATAACCCTGCCTCCTTAAAGGAACCTTGAAGGTCAGGTCAAGAAATCCTATTCCCTTTAAAAATGCCTTGAAGGGGCTAGTGTCATTATAGAGTGGTAGCAAAGTTGTGGTCCAAACACTAGTCCTGGAGGGCCAATAATACACCATAGAGATGAATTTTGACCTTTGATACTAGAGTGATATTCCAGCTATGGTTCAAAGATGAATTTAAACATATGATATTGTTGTAGCTACTATAACAACCCTCATTAATTCTTACTAGTGCCTTAAGCCTAGAAGAAATTGAGGGGCCCACCTAGTCAAACCATTTCATAAGTCACCTTGCAAAACTTAGCTAAAACTTGTAAGTTATGATCAAATCTTTGATGACTTGAGATAGTGGAGGAAGGATTATAACCTAACTAAGCCTTGTTGGCTAGTCTAGTAGAAATAAGGAGCACTAAGCCCTAGTACAACAACATATAGGGACACTACAAAAGTTTAGCCTATTGAGATGAATCTTAGGGAAAAGTTTCAACTTGACTTTATTTGCAATTTTTTGTTTTTTAAGGGTAGTGTAGCACCCTCTTGAGCCTCTATCCAATGCTATAGGAGCACTCTAAACCTCAAGGCAGTGCTACAACTCTCATAAAATATTTCTCTTGAGTCTTTCTCTCAAAATATTTCCTTATCAAGCTACCACAACACCCTCCTAACCGTAAATCCAACACTATAACACCCTCATAGGCCTCAATCCAATGCTACAACCCCCAAACTTGGCCTTCAATCTCACTTGTCTTCCTCCCTTGACTTTAGTAGTGCCCTATTGAGCCCTAATGTAGCACTATATCACCCCACTAATCCTCTCTCCAATGCTATGACCTCAAAAAATCACTCTTGAGCTTATATTTTGCCTTCTTGCCATAATATGTCACTCCACTGAACCTTAGTGGAACATTACACTACCCCACTAAGCCTTAACACAACACTATATTACTTCATTAGCCATTAAAATAGATCTATAACACTCTCTTGAGCCTCAAGCTAACAACATGAATACTCTCTCAAGCTTTTCTCTGAGTCATAATGCTTTTTCTTGAACTTTTCTTAAGTAACATTGAGTTAACTAAAGGTAAAAGTCAAGTTTAAAAGAAATTAGTTGAGTAATTAATGCATAAAATCTCTGTGAAAACTATTTAAAAAGGACTCATAACCCTTCCTCTTCCTCACATCAATTAGCTCTTGTGCTCTAGAGGATGAAACAACCATTTACAAAGTATTACACCTCAACTTTCTTTGTTAGCACTAGATTTAGCTAGCAAGTGATTATTCATGCTTATTCAACATGATTTTTTATTTTTTACGGTCATTTTTAATTCAATTACTCAGCCAACAATCATGTTATTTGCTTCAAAACACTTCTTTACTTCATGTTTAATTAAGTGAGTGGTTTTTTAGTAAAATTGACTAATCTTTGGGCTATGCTAAGCTTTTCCCTTTGGACCCTCCCCCTCTAATAGTTGAATGTGCACTTGTACAACATCATACAACCCATTTCAAGGGGAGAAAACACTCAAATAGACCCCAACAACAATAGTTTGAGAGTGAAATTAAGGCCATTTGACCCCCTAACTAGCTATCTCACTTTCATTCCTTGCTTAGTTTGACCTCAAAGTTGTGCATAAGGTGGTCAACAATTGCTTTATAGCCTTTACAACATTTTTTCCATGCTATAAAGCCCATTTTTTTTTTTCATGGCCCCTCAACTCCTAGCTATGATTTCTCATTTGCCTAATGTTTTATTGTAAAATCATATAGGGTTTTAGGGCCAGAGCTATCACCATGCTCTCAACTCATTTTTTTTAGTTAAAATATCGATTGATTTTATGTTTTGTAAGCTGGGTACATGAGAAATTTTTCTTTCCTAGAAACCCTAGTATTCTTCCTAATACCACATTGAGCTTCTTGATGGGGAAATACACAACCATCCTTGTCAAGATTGTGAATTTGATGGCCTTGCTTTTTCCTCACCACTAAAACATCTTATCTTGCACACATGTAGTTAGCATGTAAGCCCATATCTATAAGTTCTTTGCTTCTTGCATTTTAAACTAATCTATATAATGGAGTTTTGTTAGTTTTATGGGTTTGTAGGAGAACCATGTACATTATAGCAATTGAGAGAAGGATTTTCAACTGGGAAGACATATTATTAAGCATTAGTCTTTTTTGGAACAACATTAATCTTCTTGCACACAGAGTAAGGAATGACATTGGAGGAGACTCAAAAGTCCACTAAACAATTATATACATTGTGATTGAAATCTCAAAAGTAAGAAGGAAAGGTGGGCTCCAATACTCACATCAATTACAATTGACTTTATAGTATCTATGTCGTTGGGCATATTGACAAGGGTTTAATAGAAGTTTCAAGGATTTCTATATGTTTAGATTGAGCAGGAGAGGATTTAAAATCCTTTGGAAGTAGTTCTCTCTACTATGGAAGATTGCATAGATTGGAAATGGATACATTATCCCTAGTATTCTTCATATATTCAATTACATTATATTCCAGGGGCTTGTTGTTTGATGAATTTGAAGGTATTGTATTCGAAGTAGGAGAGGATGACTTGGATTTCTACGCAAAGGTGGGGGCTTATTGGTCTACATAGAATTTGAGGTCTACTTTGCACTCTGCATGGGAGTGGCATTTGTCTTAGTATTCTAAGAAACATTGGAGTTAGTCTTGGGTGCATAGGCAGTAGTTTTAATAGAATATTATGGCGGGGGGGGAACACATGTCTCAATAGGGATTTACCTTTGTCAGGCTAAAAAATTTCAAGCATGGGTCCTTTGTTACAGATTGTGGTTTCTTGGGTCTACTTGGGTGGCTTTATTTTTATCTATGGGCACTTTTCCAATGGTTTTAGTGCTACAACACATTATTGCAACATGTTTTTCCAATATGATAGAGTGTAGTGCTACAACACAACAAAGTCAGTGCTGTAAAATTAATGTTGCAACATCTTGGTAGTTGACCATTGACAATAATCATTATAACTCAAGGAAAATTGGTACAACACAACATCAATCAACCCAATTTTAATCAATATATTTCTCATTAACATGTCAAATATTTGATCTCCCAATGTGGGAGTGACAAAAGGTAGTTAGCTACCTAGCAAGGAAAGGTTGATTGCAATAAAAGATTGACCCAACAACCACCAGTCACAACAGTTACATGAATCAACGTTTATCTAATTTTTCCATTTTTTGGTGAAATTGTTGTAATAGAGAAGGAACAACGTGAATATATGAATATTCTCATGGTTGTCCCTTAATCCCTTAGATAAATTAAGATTACAACATTATGTATAAGAACACCCTGGTCTACTCGAGCTGGGAGGATGATTGATTTTAAATTTCATTTCAAATATCAACTAATAGAAACTCCATGATTATATTCCATTTCATATTGTCATGTTTCACTATTTCTCCCACTAAGCTCAACCTTGGTAGAAGTGGGTAGCAACAACAACGTTGGATAATGTCCCATTCCCCTGGTTACACAATATACTAGATGGATAACCTTCACTCACATGATGATTTATGTGCTTGAGATTTGAGTTAAGGGAAGTCGAATCATGAAGGGATGCTAGTAAGGGAACTATAAATGCTTCAAGGTTCCTAATTGAATGGATGTTGCTATGGATGTTGTGCATAACCAATAATCATATGAGTTATTTCTCTAATATTTTAGAAGAATTTAGTAGCATTTCATAAGTCTAATAAAATATTTTGGCACCCAATCACCTATCATAATCCACTACCCTTTTTATGCTTCACATTTCCAACCCAAATCACTTGCAAATTTCATGGCCCATTGATATGAAATTGTACACTAATATAAGCACATGGTGTGTAGATCAGACAATGAATGGGTGTTCTATTAAGGCACTTTGTGATGTGAAGGTGAAACTCCATGGGAAAAAATCCAACCATGCTAAGAGTTGGTGTGACCTAGGTCAAGTGTGATCCTTGGGTGATTTTTAAGCTTAGATGCCCCTAGGTTGTGGCTACTCAAGTTATAGGTTATCTGTGCTAGTCATCTCAGGATTCACATAACCTGGCAAACAAAAAAAAGAAATTGTACACTAATATAATTTTAGGTTATTATATATTTACATCTGAGCCTAGATATGTATTAAAGATCTTATAACACTAACTAAATAAAACATAAAATAAAATTATAAATATTTTTTTATATATAGTGCCCACGAGGCTTTTAATAGACAATGATTGTGTGTGATATTAAGGTACTCCTTGATGTTAAGGTCATTGGTTCAAACTCTGTGGGTAGTCCCACATTTCAAACTAAAAAAAAATGTACAATCTAATAAAATAAAAGTGAACTTTTTTTCTAAACAATGAAATATAATAGCTAATTGCTTTGATATTACAATTTATTTATACAAAATCCTTTCTCGATAAATCACAAAGTAATTTTGTGGGCCGACGCCTTTCGAACCACTTACTATGATTTATCATCAAGATAGAGATGAATAGCCTAAACTCAAAGAACAAATAAACAACAATTAAAAAATAAATAATATTATATTTAACTATAACGTTAAAGAATAAATAATAATCATTAAAAAAATAAAAAGTAAATAAAAAATAAATCGATAAAAATAGGAGTTGATGAGAATAACAATAAATAATTTATTGTTCACTTGGGCATTTGTGAAATTCTCAATAACTTAATAATTCTGCACATGTTGAACCTTGGTTAATATTAGAGGAAAAGTAGACCTTTGAACCTTAACAATCTAGTAAATGAGAAAGGATGTTTGCATGAGCCAATGGTAAACTAGAAAAAAAGAAAAAGAAAAAAAAAATAATAACAATTCATTTTAGTTGCAAACAATGTAGATATGTAAATGAGTATGCTTTAATGAAAATAAATTAAGAAGAAAAAAATGAATAATAATTCACTAAATAATTGCAATCAATATATATAGATCTTAACGTCCTCAGTACCTATAAAAAACTAAACTTAGCTTTTCCACCCTACATTAAAAATTCTATCATTTTTTTTCATGTGCATAGAGCATAGAAACACCTTATTGTTTATTTTTTTCAAGAATCACGAAATTAAAAAAAAAATCACAAATAAATTTCTAATATTTAATTATCGAAAATTAAGATATCTATATAAACATAGATCTCCCCGTGTAATTTTTTTATTTTCGCTAATTGGTTATGTAAAAATTTTGATCACCACTTTCATAATGTTTGAAATATTATATAATGTGTTTTACATTCAAACAAAAATTGTTTAATAAAAATTCAAGTTTCAAATTACTAAAGCATAAAACTACAACATATATAATGACTAGAACTTAGAAGTTGCATTGAGAGGAGCAACGAAGATTGTTTACAAATTTCATCAAATTAAACCTGAATCATTATTTTAATATTGTTGAAATGAAAGAAATATCTCAAAATCTTAATTAAAAAAAAAAAAAAAAAAATAATGCGTGTTTTAAAAATATATATATTAAAAACAATATGTTAAGTTCATTAAACATGAACAACTATACCTTTGGATCAAGGAAAAGAAAATAATTTGAATGAATGAAGGGAGAAATATAAAATTTAAATCACTAAAGTATCTTCATGGACAATATGAAGATGCTCGCTAGTGTTGGAATCTGGGCCTATATGCTTTCTTAATAATTTCAAACTATTAATTTTATTCTTAAAATGAAATGAAACGAAACAAAAATCATAATCAAAGATGAAAATGATGTGTATACACTTTTTTTTTTAGAATTTATCTCAAAATATATTAGTTTTACATATTTGCAACAAATAGATAGAGAATGATGTGTATACACTTTTTTAGAATCTATCTCAAAATATATTAGTTTTACATATTTGCAACAAATAGATAGAATAGGAAGATAGGAAGTGATCATCTTTGATGAAAAATTTGAGATTTTTGCAGAAATCCACTATTTCCTAGATGAATTCAAAAACATATTCCAATTTAATCATCTCACTTGGTCTTTTTATTAAATCCAAAAATTTTGTTAACAAACCTTGTGATATTACTTCAATAAAAGTAGTGACATACAACATACTTAGGCTTTTTATTGTATCAATCACATGTTTTTATCAAGAGTTTCTTGGGGTTTTTTCGCCTCTTACCATATATGTTGTGTTTACTCTAATATTATGTGTTGGTAATAGAGAATATTTCACAATGAATGATTCTACCACTCCATATGTAACAATCTATGATATGTAGAAATTTCTTGTAGATTCAAAATGCTTATGTAATATGTTAAAACAAAATACTTGAATCTACTCTAATCATCAACAGAAACAATTAATCGATCAAGAAATCACAACATAAACATGAGACAAGATTCAATCACATATGCTCAAAGATTTATCTAAGGGGAAATCTTGTTGCTCAAAACCCCTTCCTATCTATATATTGCATTAGATCAGAAAATAGAGAAGAAAATACAATGCTTGTTCAACCTAAACAATCTCTACACAAGTATAATCTATCTCTCTGCCTCACAAGCCGACTCTAGCCAATACTTAGCCAATTTTGTTGCCTGCCAGGCTCTTATTTCCTTGCGTTGTTTCTAAAGGAAGTAGCCCCCTATTAATTAGGGAAATCCCCATCTTGAATTGTGCAATCCCTAAAGGCCCTTCTCTGACTGCATGCACCACCTATACAACTCGAAAAATTATACAACTGATAGTACACTGCCCTTGAACTCCAATCTCAACTAGGTAACTCGAATTCCATGCATGCATGAGTTAATTATGGTTGATTTATCAGTTAACTGGTTGAACACATGAAGTTGCACCCCACTGCTAGACCTTCTACTAGTTCCTCCAACAGTTGGAACTAGTTTAACTGACATTAACTCAGTTTAACTGAATTAAACTATTACAACTCAAATTAAACTCAACCTAGGCTCCTAAATTTTAGGAACCACTCTACATGACTCAAGTTAGGCCCTCAACTCGAATTAACTGAGGCAACTAAGTGAAATTAACTTAGTTAACTCATTCTTGTTGTCTTGTGATGTGGAATTACAATTTTCTCCTAATTTAATTCAAGGGAAAAATTAAATTAAGATTTTATTGTTGCCATTTCCAACATGAGAGCTGTGACAAGCTAATGTCTCTTACAAATAGGAAAATTGAAGGAAGGAGGCTTCACAAGATACACAATACACACTCTATATAATCCCGTCCCTAATGTCATTTCTTGTAATGACATCCTTTGTTGCACATAAATCTCTGTTTTGTTTACAACTTGAGAGATATCATATTAGAAGGTATCTTCAGGGTTAGAATTTCCCGATTGCTTTGTCTTTTCTCTTTTACAAAGTATGTGAATTTGAAGGTTTAAAATTTTAAAACTACTTCATTAAATAATTTTGTAATCAAAGATTCAATAATAAAGGGCTAATTTCTTAATAAAACTTCATTATTGAAAAATACAATTCTAAACATAATATTTCTTTGATGGGAAATAAAGAAACTTAAAATGTTAAAAAAATTGTTTAAGGGGCTAAAAAAAATTCCAAATTCCACCTTGCTCTTCCATATTTCTATAAAAAAAATTCTATATATATCACATATGACCTTTTAATCCTCATATGACTTTATTGAACTAAGAGATTTATTGAGCATAGTATGAGAGAGATGTGTAATTTCGTCGGTTCTCGACTTGGAGTTGACACGTGTTCCTCTTTAAAATATATATATATATATAAGGAAATTTGAGGAGAAGACGTTGTTCACACAAAACTATTCGTATATTACACTCAAAGCCAAATTAAAAGCCACATAAATAGTGCTCATGAGATCCAACAGATTCCAGACAAGGAGAACATTGTTGAGAAAATCTCTCAACAAAACTCCAACAACCAACAACCCAATCCTACATATATACTAATGTAAGCTTTATTCCAAGCCCCCCCTTTAATGCTTACATTACATCATTACAAAGATTAATATAAAAATGACAAATTACAATTCACATGTCACATCTATCTGACTATCCTCCTCGACACTTATCACCACTCTGAAGTCTCTCGGGCAACACTCTTTTCACCACCACAATCTTTGAGCTTACCATTCAACTCATTTAAGACATCATCACCTCTAACCACCTTTGATGAACTTTGTATAATTGACACTTCTCAATCTACCGAAGGACAATCTCGATATTGAACTGAATCCAACAATCAATTATGCATTTAACCTTTCAACACACATGGATCTCATAATATAACTTGTAACTGATGCTCTTGAAGCTCAAAGCACAACAAGACCCACCAATGTATAACATATTCACACAATTAAATTAACGATATGTTCTTTGGGCACCGAAGAATGTTGAGAACCACTAGTTTAATTATATTCCTTCATTCATTAATTGGTTCTACCCCTTTTACAAACTAACTTACAAAATGCGGCAACAAATTATTTAACAAACATATCTCACAACAACAAACTCAATAATCATCAAACTATCAACTATCATCCTGGCATAGAAAAGTCACTACATCCTTCTTTGGCACAAGTCAAGTGGTGGTTTCAATATGATCACAGTCCACTATAAATTTATGCGCCAGGGCCAGTTCACAAAATTAGTTGTGAATTTAGTTTTGTCGTCGTCAGATATCACGAATTCTAACAAACAGGGAATAACGTACATGACATGGTCTCCATCCATTCTTTCAATTCTCGGTGCAAATGAATAAATTCTGATATGAAAGGCCCTATTCTCTGTCGATTCAATTCAACTCTCCTTTTCATGCAACTCCATTAGAGGATACCTAATGCACCAACATAACCAACTAAATGGAGTGCCTCCAAATCAAACTTTGGGAATTATTCAAAAATTTTGCGATCTTTGATTTCACTTTTGTTAATTGTTCCTTATCCTCATAGTCGAGAAAAAATTGTGTTCCTCACACAATCAATCAATAATTCTACCATCTCAGGGAGATAGGTTTTGAGGGCATCAAAAGTGTACCCCATCTTTTAACAAAATGTTGATGCTATAACATTCCCTCTTATGGCTTCCACCTTGTGCACCATCTGAAGGCACACTCCTTTAAAGGTAGGGCCAAGTTGACTCGACAACATAAACAACCTTCAGGCGGCTTCAACAACGCTTACAGATGCTCCACATGTCTCAGTCCCCTCAGTTCTTGCGACGAGCACCACCCTTTGATGCTGACAGATGATGCCTCTACTGAACGCTTCCAGATGACAAAGGATTATCTTGTTCGTAGTCTCCAATTGGGTTCACAATGCACAAATCCATCACAATCTGGTCAACTGATACAATCTTGAAGACTCTTCCATCAACAATGACAAACTTTCTTCGATTGTCAAAATCGTCGGTGAATTGATTCAATCATATCATCCAAAACAAGATTTGCCAATGGAATTGAGGTTGAACCAAATCCTTGAGTCATGATGCTTGAATTTCGGCACGACTACATTACTCAGGTCAACACAGGCATTGAAGGGACTGTACAATTCATGTCATAAGCGACCATGCACACAAAATTATATTCTGTAATTTATTGGTTTCCTTTGTAATGGAGAATGAAATGTCGAGCTTACAATGCCGAAGTCAAAACACAGAGTGTGCAAAAACATAGTTCTCTCCAAAGTGATGTGTCTCTTATAAACATCCATGCATACTCCATGTAATAGAAACACATTGTTAACTATTACTTTCACACTGTAATATCTAACCTACGCCTAGTCTATAGACATAGAATTAATCTTCACATATTTTTCATCTCCCGGGCTCTCCCATGAGGGAGTCAATCCCAATCTGACTCTGATACCAAAAAGGAAATTGGAGGAGATAACGTTGTGCACACAAAATGTTTCTTATATTACACTCAAAGCCAAATTAGAAGCCACATAAATAGTGCTCATGACATCCAATAGATTCTAAACAAGGAGAATATTCTTGAGAAATCTCTCAACAAAACTCTGACAACCAACAACCCAATCCTACCTATATACTAATGTAAGTATTATTCCAATATATATATATATCTATATATATATATATATATAATAATATATATATATATATATATATATATTATATTTAAAGAATAAAAATAATAATAATATAAAATGCTGGAATAATAAAAAAAAAAATGAATATATGTGTTTGGTTTGTTTAATTAAAAGTAATTATAAAATGTCAATAATCTCACTCTCATTGGCCATACTAAGGAGATGTAGTAATGATATTTCACTCTCACTCTCAACCATAAATAGCATATGCCTATGTCCATGTGAAACAACATAATCATATATCAACTTTATAGATAAATAAAATAGTTAGAAGTAAACCAAAAAAAAACTATATATACATTATATAAAGAAATTGAAAAAAAAATCATTGTTAAAACATTTTAAGCAGACTCACTATTTTGAATATGTTGAATCCAGAGGGATCAAATTTGTGATGGTGCAAATATTTTATTCAAGTTTTGCACTCTAAAAAAGGTTTGCGCCTCAAGAGATTTGATCCCTCTCAACGCTTGCTAGATCCGTGATTAAGATGGATCTATGTTGGTTCTACATCCCAATATGGGGGTGATGCATAATTCCATATGTGCTCAACGTGGAGTTGACATGTGTCCCTCTTAAAATAAAAATAAACTATTCTCTAAATAGAAAAGAAATGTCGACTATAATAAAAAACAAAAATGAATATGTTATGCATGTTTAGTTAGTTAGTTGTCCACATGACATCTACAATTTCATGTAAAGTAATTAGAAGTAAAAAAATGCGTGAGAAAGATGTCTAAACCTTATACTTTTCAAAAACATTTTAACATAGGATTTAAATAAAATATTTGAAAATCTATATTAACTAATTTATGTTGACATCAACTATATATATATTTATATATAGAAAAAAAATGTTAAAATAAAATATTTTAATGTTGTATATAATAAAATATTCAATGTGGGTTATCAATAAATTATTTTAATATAAATCAATATTGACATATACTTAAAAATATATTCATAACAACAACAAAAAATTTAATGTGTGTTGATAAAATGTCATGCATGTAACCTCGATGGGGGTGGAAACCAGCGAAATGGAGGTGCAGGACGAGGATTTTAATGCCACAATAAGTGTCATAAATGTTTAACCAATATGATGGGATCACTTCACCTAGCGCAAGCATGGTAAAAATTCTGGAGAGCATTGGGTTTATAATTGTGGTATGCATGGTTGATTTCTTCATTTGTGCATTTTGGGAAATGAAGGTGGTGGTTGCGGTGGGTGGTAGTGTTTCAGATGTGCAAGGTGGCTTACTCTTTAGGCCACAACATACTCATTGGAATCAATCTGTTATGCAGGGAGTCTACCTTTGGAGGCAGAGTGTGGCGTTGGTGCCGAAGGAGCTTCTAAAGGGAAATACCTGGGATCCTGGTCCATAGTGGAAGGAGGTTATTCGCATCATGTTTGGTATCTCAAGTTTGGTGCGACATCTGCGATTGGGGTCATCTATAGTGTGGCTCAAAGGTTATCCAATTGCATGATTGTGCAGGTAATTTTTTATCACTATGTTTTTGTGGTTCCTTTCATTTGGAGTTTGGTGACAGTGACTTCCACCACCCCTGTTGGAGTAGTGGTTGGGTGGAGCAATGTGGTGGTTAGTTGCTCTGTTGTTGACAGGGTTAGTGGTATTTTTGTGGGCATCAAGCTTGAAAGGGTGTTGTATTAGGGGTGGCATATTGACCCCAAGGAGTGGCAATGTGTTGGGGGGATCAATGGCTATGGGTGTGAGGGTGGCTATGTGTGGTGTGGATCTACAAATTATTGGTGCGCAGGGAGGACAAGAATATAGGGAGGTATGAGCCGAAGTGGAGTAGGGGTCCAACGTTTTTGTAGCACCGTTGGTCCAAGTATTAGGGCGACAATGGTGTTAGTTCGAGATTTCCTATGGAGTGGAGGTCTTGTAGATTTATGGTTGAAATGATGCTTTGGCAGAATATGCAGAGGCAAAGAGACCATGCACGCAGGGGTGTCGACCCTCAATACATTGGAGTGATGCATCTAGTCGACTAATGGGACTTGGGGGTGTAACAACCCTAGGTTAAAAATTCATGTAATAAATTTAATAAAGGAAAAATAAGACCAAGGTTATCGACACGTATTCCAAGTTGAATGTTGGGAAAAACATCCTAGTGGGTGTTCATTTCGGTTTATTATGGCTAAGGAAATTGGAAAAAGGAAAAGAGGCATTAATTGACATTTTATTTATGAAAATAAAAGAAAATAAGAGAAAATCGAGATGAAAGGTCACAAGTTTGCATGAGAGGAAAATTGAAGGAAATAGAGAAAAGTGAAGAAAATAGAGGCCTCAATGATAAAAGGCTTCTGAGGATCAATTCACAGTTTTTTGTCCGTTCAGTTTTGGAGCTCTCTCTATTCTCTCATATTATTGCACACTTAGAGAATTCTTGGAGCACTCTAGCATTGGAGAAAGAAAGCAAAGGAAGGCAAAGGAAGGACAAGGAAAGCAAAGAAAAAGCAAGGAAGGTTGGATCAAACAACTTCAATTGGAGGATTTGCAAGTAACATGTTACATGTGTGATTTCCTAGTTGGTTTGTGAATGCATGGTACATGCATTTGTATATTTGGTTCTATTACTATCATTGGCATGGATTTTGTTGGGTGTGACAGTGATTTCATATTTTCCTTTCCATTTCCGGCTAGCCATGGTGTGATGGGATTATTTTATTTGGTTGAGCTTTGGATTGTCGGAAGGCTTTGGAACCAGGTGAGGTGGTCTCAGGAAAATTCCCAAGGGTTGGGTATGGAGGTGGTTTAAAATATGGAAAGCCTTCGACGGGTTGGTGGAGACATGAAAATTCCTTAAGGTAATGGTGAAGAAATTCTGAGGCATCCAATCTTGTTTTGAGCTTAATGATCTCTTGACCAATTTTGGTAGGATCGCAGTAGCTTGAGGGTAAAGTTGGTCTAATCTCTAGGAAGTCCTGGTTGTTTATGTCTTGAGTTCCCACATTCATGTTTTGAATATGACACGGGGGTGATTGGTTAAAAGAAAGATTTGGTTCAACTCAATTTATGGTTGGGTGGTACGTGGAAGTTCCTGACGTAGTTGGTTTTTGTATCAATCAATAAGGATTATTTCTTTATTGTTTTCTATGGGCATTTGTA
This sequence comes from Pinus taeda, assembly GCA_000404065.3. Classification (NCBI taxonomy): domain Eukaryota; kingdom Viridiplantae; phylum Streptophyta; class Pinopsida; order Pinales; family Pinaceae; genus Pinus; species Pinus taeda. Next base: position 187,476 of record APFE031425343.1, read on the forward strand.
CATGTTATTATGGTGATTTGATGGCTATTATTTCATGGTTAGTAATCTAGTTATGTGTTGTTTATAAGCATGATTTGCAATGTACTCTAGCTATGTCTTGTTCAGGGTTTGATAATTATGTGATGGTTATTGAATGCATGGGATAACAAATGTTATTGTAGCTATTATGAGAGGGCATTAGACCTTCTTGGTGATTCTCAGATAAGTTTCAAACTCCTATGTTCATATATGTATTCATGACCTATTTATTACATGTTCACTATGTGTTTGATGAAATGACTATCATGGTTAGGCTTGGTTAGGTCAAGTCCTTGATCAAGTTTTGTATGTTTAGCATTGTCTTCAAGTATTTTATCTTTCTATAAAGTTTCAGGAAGTTTTGGGACTTGGTCTGGAGGCTAGCCTAGAATTGTGGCTCATATTTCGGGACCGCAGTAATTGAACTGGGGATTTTGGATGACAAACACACTCAAGCAGGCTTGGGCATGCAGTTAAAGGGTCAAAACCACACGCATGTAACCTTGTGCATGCAGTTGGGGTGTTAGGTCATTGGAAAAAAAAATAGTTGAAGTTTTGGTCACCTGGGGTGGTTCTTTGACCCCAAAGTATCTTGTAATCCCTGTAGTATGTCATTTTGTGGTCAGTAAGTTCCAGTAGTGACCGCACTTCCATAACTAAATCTTGGAGGTCGGGTCATGTCATAGTAACTCTTCATCTTATGTTTACCTTGGCAGACCTGTGAAATTGGATAAATGTGGGAGGTGTGGTTACAGATTGGTATCAGAGCTCCCAGGTTCAACACTTGGACTGGATGGTCGGAATGTGATTATTATGCATGCATTGTCATGGTTATGGTTGTTGTGCATGAGGTCATTGTATGCAGTTAGTGATATCATGCATGATGTTGATATATTGATATGATTATCTATATACATGTATTGTGCTAATCTGGATTGATTTTGAAGATGAGATAGCCTCCCCTGAACTTCTCTGAGGTATGTTGATTGTGTTTATATGTGGTTTATCTGAAATGGTATGTTTGCAGGAAGGAGATGACCATATATGAATAGAAAAATGGTGGATTAGAGTTCACATGAATTTGCTTATAGATCATATGAGCTTCACAAAGGTGATTGCTCTCCTGACATAGCGGACACCTTACGAAATTTAAAGGCAGAAATCTAAAGTTGCAAGGTAATCAATGATAGAATCATTCAGTCACAGGAAAGACGTTCCAGGGCACAGGGGAAAAATGAAGAGGTCAATGTAGTTATCCTTCATTGTTTGTCAAACTTGCAGAGATAGGGACAACCATGGATCAGTTATGGACAGGAGGACAGGACTAATGGGGCATATGGTAGTAGGTCTCATGGTGGGCACAGGTCGAACAGGGATGACACAACCAGGGATGGTAGATTATTAGATACACCTTATAGGAGAGGCAGTCTAGTTCTGGTTCAGACATGTATCATGGTCATCATTGCTATCATCCATATAGGAGGAGTGAGAGGGGATATTTGTCAGATGAGTTCAAGAAACCCAAGCCACCTAAATTCGATGGAGAGTTGAAGAATTCAGAAGATGCAGAGGCATGTTTGCTTGGAATGAAGAAGTTCTTTGAGTTACATGACTATACAAAGAACATGAAGACTAGGATAGCTATTTTCAGTCTGAAAGGGAAAAAAAGCATCTGGTGGGAAGATGTGAAGTGTGTTAGAGACATCATGACAAAGGATTTGAGTTGACATGAATTCAAGAGACACTTCAGGAAGAAATACTTGTCAGAGAGGTATTATAACGGAAAGGCCAAGAATTTATATGAGCTGAAGATGGGATCTATGATGGATGAACAATGTGCGACTAAGTTCCTGGAGTTGTTGAGGTATGTGCCTTATCTTAAGGATGAGAAGACAAAATTTCATAGATTTATCAGTGGAATTACATTAGCATTCAAGGATCAAATTGAGTATGATGAGCCTCAGTTGTTGGAAGAAGTCATTGGAAATTTAAAGCACTTTTATGAGCAATTGAAGCGTAATACCAAGTCTAAGAAGGGCTAGAAAGGGAATGACAAGACCAAAGGAAAGTGGCCACTGAAGCAGGGAATACCTTAGGATGCAGTGAGAAGTAAAATGTTGCCCCTTACAAGAAGTTTAATGCAGTTGAGAAGGGACATGGGTCTCAGCCTGGAGAGCAACAAAACACAGGTAATAAACTGTTGCAGTGTTTGATATGTGGCAAGGATCATTGCAAGAAGGATTTTCCATTGTATCAAGGTGGTAGGCCTCATATCTACAGTTCTTAGGAAGCATAGACAATTGGGGATGTTGGGTAGAGCATTCCTTGGATCTATGCAGCATTTGATAACAAGCAGGAGGATCACTAGGCATCCATTATTGAGATGGAAGGTAATCTATGTGATCGAATTGTTACTATTTTGATTGACCCTGGATCTAATTATTGTTATTTTAACCCTAACCTAGTGGATAAGTGTGGTTTGAGAAAAGAAGTGCATGTAGAGTCTTGGTTGGTGCAGTTGGCTATAGGTACTAAGAAAAGAGTTCATCATTGGGTAATATATTTTGAATTTGAGCTGAATGATATGCCTACATCAACACATTTGAATGTGCTTCCATTGAGTTCGTACAATATGCTGTGGGGTATAGATTGGTTGTACCTTCATAGGACTAAGGTGGATTTTTATGAGAAAGCTATTACGTGCTTGGATGATGATGGAGATAAGAGAATCTTGTAGGGAAAGAAGAATCTTACATCAATGAGGATGGTTACAACTATGCAGGAAAAGCACAATTGCAGGAAAGGGTGTGTATTGTTTGCAATGCATGTTTCTAGTGATAAAGGTAAGGATGTTGAGGATGCGGAAGTCTTGAAGAGGTATTTGGTTTTGCAGTAGTTTCAAGATGTATTTCTAGTAGAGATTTTTGAGTTGCCTCCTCATAGCAAAGTGGACTTTTCTATTGAGTTGGTACCAAGAGAAACACCAACATCAAAGGTACCTTACATGATGAGCACTCTAGAGCTAGTGGAATTGAAGTTGCAATTGAAGGAAATGTTTAACAAAGGATGCATTAGGCCAAGTGTGTCACCATGGGGTGCACCAATATTGTTTGTGAAGAAGAAGGATGGTACTCTAAGGTTGTGCATTGATTACAGGAAGTTGAACAAGGTGATGATCAAGAATAAGTATCCATTGTCGAGGATTGATGATTTGTTTGATTAGTTGAAAGGAGCAGTAGTATTCTCAAAGATTTATTTGAGATCAGGATATCATCATTTATGCATCAAAGAAGAGGACATCTACAAGACTACTTTCCAGACTAGGCATGGGAATTATGAGTATGTTGTGGTTCCGTTTGGTTTGACTAATGCTCTAGCTCCTTTCATGTGCTTTATGAATAGTGTGTTGCATCCTTATTTGGACAAGTTTGTGATAGCATTCGTTGATGATATATTGATATATTCTAAGAATGAGGAAGAGCATGCAAAACACCTGGAAGTAATGTTAAAACTGTTGAGAGAAAATCAGTTGTATGCCAAGCTAAGTAAGTGTAGTTTATTTCATACATAGGTATATTACTTGAGACATGTTGTTTCCAAGGAAGACATAACAGTGGATCCTAAAAAGATCAGAGCTATCATGGAATGGTCAGCTCCTAGGAATGTGGATGAGGTTAGATCATTCATGGGGTTAGAAGGTTACTACAGGAGGTTCATCAAGAAATTCTCATGGATTGCATGTCCTATTACATCTTTTCAATGAAAGGGAAAGAAATTTGAATGGACAGAGGAATGTGCAACTAGTTTTGAGCAATTGAAGCAATTGCTTACCAATGCTCCAGTTCTAAAGATTGTAGATCCAGATAAAAAGTTCATGGTGTGTACGAATGCTTGCAAGAGGGGACTTGGTGGAGTCCTGATGCAAGAGGGACAGGTGGTACGTTATGATTCGAGGAAACTGAATGAGCACATGCAGAATTATGTGATGTAAAGTTGGCAACAATCATTCATGCATTGAAGATGTGGAGGCACTATCTTCTTGGTAGGAGGTTTATGTTGATGAGTGATTAAAGTGGGTTGAGATACTTGTTTTACCAACCTAATTTAAATGCCAGACAATCTAAATTATTGGTTGCGCTCAATGAATTTGACTTCGAGACCAGGTACATCAAGGGTAAGGAGAACATGGTTTCAAATGCTCTTAGCAGAAGAGTGTAGGTGAATCACATAGCAATTATGATTTCATACAGGACAAATTTACAAGATCAGATCTTATAGGTAGGACAACAAGATGATAGGTACCAACAACTTAAGAACAGGTTACAACAACAAGGTATAATTGAACAGGATGTGGATTATCATCTCACAACAAATGGTTTTGTGAGATTTAAGGACAAGATCTATGTGCCAAACAACAATGAGCTCAAAAAGCTTATCTTGAGGGAATTTCATGTTAATTCGTATTCAAGTAATCTGGGATATCAGAAGACCTTCATAGTTGTGAAGAAGTCCTACTAGTGGCCGAATTTGAAGAAAGAGGTAGTTGAGTTCGTCGCAAGGTGTTTGGATTGTCAATAGGTAAAAGTATAGTGTAAGCATTTGGGTGGTTTATTACAACTGATTATGATTCTAGAGTGGAAATGTGAGGTCATTTCTATGGATTTCATTACAACTTTGTCAAGGAAATATAGACAACATAATTCCATCACGGTTGTGGTTGATAGGTTGACCAAGGTAGCTCACTTCATTCTAGTGAAGTCTACTAATTAAACTAGTGAGGTGGCTCAAGTCTTCATCAAGGAGATAGTGAGATTGCATGGTATTCCTAAGAAGATTTTGTCAGTCATAGATGCCAAGTTCACTTCCAAGTTTTGTAAGGATTTGTTTTCAATATTGTGTACAGAGAAAGATGGATAGACATAGAGGGTTAACAAGATTCTGGAGGATATGTTGAGGATGCATGTTATGCACCAGTAGAGGAGGTGGAGTATCTTCCACTAGTAGAGTTTGCGTACAATAATGGGTATTAGGAATCTTTAAAGATGAGTTTGTTTGAGGCACTTTATAGGCGGAGTTGTAATACTCCTATCAGTTGGAGTGATCCAGTGAATAGGGTGTTGATTGGACCAGACATGTTGGCAGATATGGAACAAGAAATGCGGGTTATCAAGAAGAATCTAAAGGCAGCACAGGATATGAAAAAGATCTATGTAGATCAGCATAGGGTGTTTAAGGAGTATCAGTTTGGGGAGTATGTGTACTTGTGCATCAAGCCCAAGAGGAGCTCCTTGAGGACTGTGTCATGTGCTAAGTTGGAACCTCAGTATTGCGGGCCTTTCAATATCCTTGAGAGGATTGGACTAGTGGCCTACAGACTTGCACTTCCTTCGACAATGAAAGTCCACGATGCTTTCCATGTTTAATTGCTTAAAACATATGTGAAGGATGTTGATCATGTGATTGACTGGTCTATATTGTAGGTGGAGCCAAAAGGATATTTCCAGCCAGAACCTCAATGCAACAACTCATGCTCCATAACAGAGTAATAAAGCAAGTTAAAGTGCAATGGAAGAACTTTGGGCTCAATGAAGCTACATGGGAGATGGTTGATCAGATGCGGCCTATGTGTCCTTCATTATTCGTCAGTTGAGGAAAAGGATTTTTGTTATATGTATATATTTATGTATGTTTGTTATTATAAATACTAAAATGAGTTGTGTTATAAAGCTTCAATAAGTGGTATGGTTGTCATCTTGTCATGTTTTTCATGTTGGTTTTGCTTTCCAGCATGTTGTTATTATAAATACTACATCGAGCTAAGTTATAAAACTCCATAAGCAATATGTTTTATTTTCAGCAGTTTGTTGGTCATAGGTGTCATAGAACACAGAGGATGGTGTTCCCCTAAGGGGGAGGGGTTTGTAACAACCCTAGGTTAAAAGTTTATGTAATAAAATTAATAAAGTAAAAATAAAACCAATGTCATGGGACACGTATTCCAAGTTGAATGTTGGGAAAAACATCCTAGTGGGTGTTCATTTCGGTTTATTATGACTAAGAAAATTGGCAAAGGCATTAGCAAAGGCAAAGAGGCATTAATTAGCATTTAATTTATGAAAATAAAGGAAGGGAAAAGGGAGATGAAAGGTCACAAGTTTCCATGAGAGGAAAATTGAAGTAAAAATAGAGGCCTCAATGATAAAAGGCTTTTGAGGATCAGTTCACAACTTTTTTTCGGTTTAGTTTTGGATCTCTCTCTATTCTCTCATACTACTACACACTCAGAGCATTCTTGGAGCACTCTAGAATTGGAGAAAGCAAGAAAAGGAAGGCAAAGAAAAGAACACACAAGGAAGGTTGGATCAAGCAGCTTCAACAGGAGGATTTGTAGGTAACAAGTTGCATGTTTGATTTCCTAGCTAGTTTGTGAATGGATGATACATGCATTTGTGTATTTGGTTCTATTGTTGTCATTGGCATGGGTTTTTCTGGGTGTTACAATAGTTTCATCTTTACATTTCCATTTCCGAATAGCCATGGTATGATGGGATTCTTTTATTTGGTTGAGCTTTGGATTGCCAGAAGGTTTTGGAACTGAGTGAGGTGATCTCAGGAAAATTCCTGAGGGTTGGGGGTGGAGGTGGTTTAATCTCTGGGAAGCCCTCGACGGGTGGGTGGAGACAGGAAAATTCCTCAAGGTAATGGTGAAGAAATTTTGAGGCATCCAAGTTTGTTTCGGGCTTAGTGATCACTTGACCATTTTTGGAAAGTTCACGGTAGCCTAAGGGTGGAGGTGGTCTAATCTCCAGGAAGACTTGGTTATTTATGTCTTGAGTTCCCACATTCATTCTTGGAATATTGCACGAGGGTGATTGGCTGAAAGAAATATTTGGTTCGACTCAATATATAGTCAGGTGGTACATGGAAGTCCCTGACTTGGTTGGATTTTGCATCAATTAATAAGATCTATTTTCTTATTATGTTCTATGAGCATTTGTACATGTTATTATGGTGATTTGATGGTTGTTATGTCATGGTTAGTAATTTGGTTGTGTGTTGGTTATAAGCATGAATTCACAATGTACTCTAACTATGTCTTGTTCAGGATTTGATAAGTATGTGATGGTTATTGAATGCATGAGCTAATGAATGTTATTGCAGTTATTATGAGAGGGAATTAGACCTTCTTGGTGATTCTCAGATAAGTTTCAGACTCCTATGTTCAGATATGCATTCATGACCTATAGATTACATGTTCACTATGTGTTTGACGAAATGACTATCATTGTTAGGCCTAGTTAGGTCGAGTCATTGATCAAGTTTTGTATGTTTAGCATTGCCTTCAAGTATTTTATCATTCTAGAAAGTTTCAAGAAGTTTTGGGAAGTGGTCTGGAGGCTGGTCTAGAATTGTGGCTTAGATCTTGGGACCACAATCACTGAACTGGGATTTTGGGTCGCAACCACACTCGGACAGGCTTGTGCATGCGGTTGGAGGGTACAACTACACTCATGCAGGCTTGTGCATGCGGTTGGGGTGTTAGGTCATTAAAAAAATAGTTTAGCTCAAGGTTTGGTCACCTGGGGTGGTTCTTTGGCCCCTGAGTGTCATGTAAGCCTTGTAGGATGTCAGTTTGTGGTCAGTAAGTTCCAGTAGTCGGCCCCACTTCCATAACTGAAGCTTGGAGGCTAGGTCATGTCATAGTAACTCTTAGTCTCATGTTCAGCGTGACAGACCAATGAAATTGGGTAAATGTGGGGAGGGGTAGTTACATGGGGGAGAAGTCAACCAGTAGGCCAACTCTCCTAGAAGGATGGAACTTCCTCCCCCATTGTACTATATCAAGGTCCAACTACATCAAGTTACTTTGATGGTTGTGCAATTAACACAATATAGGCACAAAAATCGTAATGAAATCATAACTTTCATGAACGATTTGTAGCATAACCAGTGGCACATATTGGACAGGTCAGTTTCCCTCCAACGTAGGAATAAGTGGATTCAGGATAGGCAAGATCACTTGGAGGGTTGTCTGACTCACATAGAGGCACATGTGCACGAGGTATTATGCTAGCCTCCGTCACTAGGAGACAAACTGGATGCCCCATATCCGATGAATTTTGATGCTCAAGGATGATGGCTAGTTGTTTTTGTATTTTGGGTCAATTTTGTTTACTGTGGGTTGCATGCATGAGACGCTCTAGTTTTATCTTACTTTTATCTTTGTTCTTTTGTTAGTTCCTCCAAGCCAACAAGTCTGATAGGAATGAGACTGGAGGCATATTGACTTGGACCATCCATGATGTAATGTTTTGAGCAATTAATAGAAACTTTTGACTTACAAAAAAAATGGCATGCATGTAAAGTATTTTAATGACAACTATGTACATATTATATATTGTTTTAAAAAAATTATGTATATATCTTATAATGCTATTGAAAAAATAAGTTTTATGATTAAAACGTTTGAAGTGGTATGAGCTTTTTACAGTTTGATAATTTTTTAGAAATATGTTTTTTGTCCAAATATAACAAAGATATTTTGATGACAAGTTTAAGCTATGTACTCTATCTAGCATTAAAATATACCATTTAAACAATGAAAATTTACACATTATATTTTACCCTCTAAAAGAAGTTTGCCCCTAAAAAATTTTGATCTCTCTTAACTCATGTTAGATTTGGAGTTAGATAAATCTAAACTAATTTTACTAAATTACGCCCCTCAAATTAATGATATTTTTTTTCTATTTCTAAAAATTATATATCTTAAAATAAACCTACCTTATAAATGAACAAATTAAAATAAATTAAATCTTATTGATTATATGTAAATTAAAAGTAAACCCTTACAAATAAAAAGGCTATCATCAAATTCAAACATGTTGATTGCGATGAAATACAAAGATACCATCACAGATGAAATGCAAAGAAAGTTGATGTAAAACTTATAAAAATGCAAGGAGAGTTGATGTAAAGCTTATAGTGCTACATGATTTAGGGATAAAAATTGAAAAAAAAAAAATAATAACAAGTTAATTAGAGAATTTTAAAAAACCAAGGTTAAAGTTGATTTAAAAAAAAATAAAAAATAAAAAAAAAAAATAAAAAATAAAAAATCTATTATATATACCATTACATATTTTAAATAATGGATTGATTGGATGATTTTTTTTTTCCTTAATATGAAATCACTAAAAGATATTTCTTATAATTCAATAATAATAAAAACTACAAAATACATTATTTATAATTAATATATTTCTTATAATTCAATAATAATAAAACACTACCAAATAACATTATTATATTAATATTTAATATGATAGAGTAAAAACTAAATATTTTTTTATGAAGAAATTTCGTAAATAAGTATGGGAAAAAAGGGGTAAAAGGAAGAAGTATTACATTGAGGAATTCAACCTTCCGTGTGATTTACAACAAAAAGAGTTCATTGGAACTATCATTCTGTGGATAGTAAAGGTTCTTATTGCTCAATTAAGAACCAACTCGCATCAACTTCGATGTGAAACGGACGGTGGAAAAGGCCTAAAGAAGCTTGGGAAGAACTAGTGTGTACATTTTACATGGAATCGGAAAAACATTTCATTTTGGAATGTTATGGGTTCAAAGACATCAGAGAATGTTTTGGGAATATGTTAGCATTGGTTTCTTGGCATTGTCTTTTCAGCGAGGGAATTGTTGGAAGGTTGGGCCAGCTCATCATCAATTTGAATAAGAAAATGATTGAATTGCAAAAGACAAAACACAGGGAATCGATGGTCCCATAGACTATTTATAATCTCCTAGACGTTAAAATATCATTTCATACTTCATTTAACAATAATGATTATTAAAAAAACAAATACAAAATAAATTATAAAATATATTCACTTTATAATATTAATAAAAATTAATAATTTCCTTTGGAAGCAATTTTTCATTTGCACTTTGCACAATCCATGAGGTGAAATGTAAATCAATTGGGTTTGTGCACGGTTTTGGTCTCATCGAATTACATTGTCAAATCTCACGGAAGGGTTTGAGAGTGAGATCTGTTTATGGAAATAAATAATGTCTCATGTCAAATCTCATAAGAAAAGACTTTTCATTTGCACAATCCTAAGAGGAGAAGTGTAGATCAATTGGATTTGTGTGGGGTATGTCTCTGGTCAAATTTCATAGGAAAGGACTTTTCATCACCACAATTTATGAGGTGAAGTGTAGATCAATTGGGTTTGTGCGGGTTTTTGTCCCATCAAATTACATTATCAAATCTCATGGAAAGGTTTGAGAGTGAGATCCATTTATGAAAAATAAATAATGTTTTATGTCAAATCTCATAGGAAAAGTTTGTCTCATCAAATTACATTATCAAATTTCATGGAAGGGTTTTGAGAGTAAGATTCATTTATGAAAAATAAATAATGTAATAAATAATATTCAAATCTCATAAGAAAAGTTTGAGAATAAGATCCATCAATGAGAAATAAAAAAGTTTGAGAATAAGATCCATCAATGAGAAATAAATAGTCTCATGAAAAATTTAGATTCATTGTTTTTCATTTTTCGTTACACCGATCAAAAAAAGTCTATTCCTTAAACTGAAATTACTAAAATTATAACAAGAAACTATACTGAATAAAATTTGAACCACTATCTCATGAACGTGAATTTTACCCGTAAACTACACATCACTGTATATTTGCATCAATGTATACATCAATGTTTTTCATTATTAAAAACAAGAGATACCAGGAGACCGCGGCACTTCCGGCCAATTTGTAGAGTGTAACGTTATACTGTTGGATTTAGAGACGTCTAATTACAATAATTAGGTTGGACATGCGTGCATTATGATTATGATATCAAATACTGTCAGCAAGATTACGTTTATGTAATGATTAAATATGCCAAATAATGTGATTAATTAAGTTATGGCATTAAACGTATTTAAATAAGGATTTGGATACAAATACATATAGAATAATGTTAATCAATTATAATTGTTAATGGACCGATTATAATTGATTGAAATAATAGCAGTAATAAATTTCTTGACAGCCGAAATCGGCTGCCCTAGGATTGGGGCTGAAATTTAGCTGTCAATTGACAGCCAAATTTCGGCTGCCCTAAGATTGGGGCTGAAATTTAGCTGTCAATTGACAGCCAAATTTCGGCTGCCATAGAATTGGGACTGCTATAAAAGGGCTGAGTCTCCAAGGTTTGCAATCATCTTAGAAAACAGTCTGCTCCATTGAAGACTTGATACTCTATCAAGGATAGCCAGAGAAAAGGATTGCAAGCTCTTGGAAGGATTCAAGAGCCAACAACTCAAGTCAAGACCCGGAGCTTTAGAAGATGGAAAGTAAGTTCCGCTGTGCATTATTTTCAATTTCTTATAAGTTCCGCTGTGCATTATTTTCAATTTCTTACAAAGGAGTAGATCTTGGTTAGGGTTTAAAGTAATTAAGAAAACTCATAAATTAAATCCTACAAGTGGTATCAGAGCACCCTTATGTAAGAATCTATTTGGTGTAACTCTGGTTTTTGTCTTTTCTATAACTTTATTATTTCTGGAATCATGATGGCAGTTGCCGTTTCTCGCTTATGTTCTCAAAAATCGCTTTATAGTCTCAGAAAAACAAATTTGGCAGGTTTAGAATCAATTTGTTAACTCTGCGTCTCCCACTTATTTATCTATCTTCAAAACAAAAATCTTTCAAATGTTCCTTCTCGAATCCAATCACAACTTTCGACTGGACTCTCAACAAATCCAATGAAATTTAAAAGGTAACGACCTGCCTCTCTGTTCTGTGCGGAAAAGAACTCTAGTCATTCTTCATATTTTGGGGTTGCACAATATTTAAACGATCTTCCTCAAAATCTCACTAAGACGCAACATTCTATAGAGTCTGCATGTGCTGATGTTTGGTTTCTCACGAGTCAAAGGTAGCATAAACGCAGTCGCACAGGAGGTGTTATGAAACTAGCAAGGTTTATTTTATTTTCAGTGAACATGAAATGATAATGATACAGTAATGAATTCTGACCAACTTTGTTTGAAAAGAAAAATAATCCATTTCGACTTCTACACATATTTCCCAGTAAATTTTTTTTTTTCCAGTTACAATGATTCCGTGAAAAGTATACCCCAATCGTTTTACTCTTTTTTTTTTCGGCTGAGTTTCTTCAGTCAATGCTTATCAGCGTTTGGAAAAATCACTCTGAAGCTTTATTTGGGCTAAATATTGAATGTAACAAGTGTTGGATTTAGCCAACTGTGTACGTTAGTAAAGATGAACACCGAGCAATCTTCTTCGTATCCGTTTTGCCACCTGACCAAATTGGCAGACTCCTTCCTATCCACGTTGGCAGTTACTAACAACCCTCTTTGTTAACCCACAAAATGACTACGAATCACGATGTGTAATCTCGGCATTAAATATTACCGTAAGACATGTGTTGACCTGTAAATAATTTTTTGGGGAAATATTTAATTTTTATTCCGCAGTTGTTGACTTTAGAATAACAACTACGGCTTTAAAGCACATTGTGAGTTTTAAAGAAAGCCATCACGGGAGGGAACATAGGAAAGGCAAGAATATGATCCAGGATCAAAAGTCTTAACTATTTGCTTGGGTTCGCTTAACTCGTTGGTTGTTGGGTTTGGGTGAGATGTGAGGCGATTCAACTTTGGATTAGGAATATTTCTTAATGCATGTTTTTCTTTTCAATTAGAAGTATGGATGTGTGGGGTTATAAAGTTGAATGAAAAGGTTTTGGGAGTAAGATATAGAAACTTTTTAAATATTTTAGTATATATATTTTTCCATTTATTAGGACATTTTGTATATGGATTACATTAGAGTTTGGAAATATTTATTCAATTTAAAACTTTTCCAAAATGTTTTAATAATGTGTTTGTCTTTACATAATGGCCAATCTGGTATTAGTTACAGGTAATGGTAAACTCAATTTATTTATTGTGATCCAACGTTGAATGGGTAAATATCAGATTTGAAATTGTGATTGTATCATTTAGTATAGCTCTGTGTCTAGCCAGATAATTGAAATATTTGTTTCAGCCAATTGTAAGTGTTTAATATACATGAGTTGGATCAATGTCCTGTCTAAGATTTCGTTTTACAATGGATGGAAAACAATTGCTGAAGTGTAGCATATAATCCAGTTGGGATTCACGGAAATGAAATCGTGGTGGTAATGTGAATCTTATCTAAACTTTTAAATTAGTTTGATTTCAAAAGGGAACTACGCTTCAAAATGTGTGTAGTTTTTCCTTCATAATCTTGCTGTCCATTACCCAGATTTTAAGTCTATGAAAATTCAAATTCATTGAAGATATGTTCATTATGATATGTAGGAAAAATCATGAAAAGAAGAGATATACTGAGTTGGTTATATTCTATTTTATAATGATGCTAATCATGGCAACCATAAAATTATTTAGTATTCTCTAAATAAATTATTTAGTATTCTCTAAA
>APFE031425343.1:203929-219572 GCA_000404065.3 Pinus taeda
CTTCTTTAAATGCGGGTCAACCACTTACAATTATTAATATGGGCTTTATTGACTCTTTAACTAACTATAACTATGACTCCACCCTATTACATAAACAAGGGGGTTAGGGTTGGACCCTAACATGCCCTCCCCCATAAAAATAACCTTGTATTCAAGGCTGAAGCTGCGGAAACTGCTGAAGAACAGTGTTTGGTTCTCAGGTCGCATCTTCTGGAGAGGTGTCTTTCCACTTGAAGATGACTTCCTTGATCGTGCGGCCGCACAGGTGTTGTTCTCGCGTGTCAAGAACCTGTTCAGGTTGAAGCCGGATTGAACCTTCTTCATCCAATTTCGGTAGACTCGTTTGAATTCTGCAATGGTTCCCAACCACTTTCTTGAGGCATGAGACATGGAAGACAGGATGGGTTTTTGCAGTGGTTGGCAAGGCTAACTTGTAGGCTACTTCTCTGATGCGTTGAAGTATTTGATACGCTTCATAGAATTTTGGAGATAATTTCTGACAACCCTTGTCTTTGAGCGATGTTTTCTTATATGGTTGCAGCCTCAAGAATACCTGATCCCCTTCTTGAAATTGGCATTTTGAATGATGTTGGTCTACCTATTGCTTCATGCGATTTTGAGCTTGATGGAGATTCTCTTTGAGGTGGGCAAGCATGGTTGCATGGTTCTGTAGGAGTTGATCCACTGCTGGTACCTTCAAGCATCCCTGGATATAAGAAGTAGGTGAAGGAGGGAGTTGACCATAAACTGCTTTATATGGAGTCATCTTGGTGGTGGCCTGATAGTTAGTATTATACCACCATTCAGCTAGAGGTAACCATTGTACCCATAGATGTTGCTTTTCTGAAGTGAAACACCCAAGGTAGGTCTCCAGACATTTGTCGACTACTTTAGTTTGACCATTAGTTTGGGGATGATAGGAAGTACTGAGTTGTAGTTGGGTACCTTGTAGCCTAAAGAGTTCCTGGCAAAAGTTACTGGTGAAGATCGGGTCACGATCAGACACAATGGAAGTGGGCATGCCATGCAATTTGAAGATCTGGTCCATGAAAGATTGAGCCACCAAAGCTAGTGTAAAAGGTGGGGTAGGGCGCAAAAATGAGCATACTTAGAAAGTCTGTCCACAACCACCATGATGACTGACTTGTTGCCTGACATCAGAAGACCAGTAATGAAATCCATAGAAACGTCCGTCCAGATTGAGGCAAGGATGGGCAATGGTTGTAATGTGCCCGGGGATTTGACTGTTTCTCCTTTGTGGCGCTGATACACATCACACTCAGCTACAAAAGTAAGAATGTCCTTTTTCATGCCTGTCCAAAAGAATGAACGTTGAGTGCGAGCATAAGTCTTCTGAAAGCGTGAATGACCTGTAGTGGGAGATGAGTGCAACTCTGCCAAAATGCGACTTTTGAGGGTGGATGTTGGTGATATCACTACTTTGTCCTTGTAGCAAAGAATCTCATCATACCAAGAGTAGCCCGCTGTGGAATTTGGATCTGTTTGCAATTTATTAATGAGTTGGGAAAGCGAAGGATGTGAAAACCATTCCTGGCGAGCCTCTTCAATCCACTTTGGAATGGGAAGAGAGATTGCTAGCAAGGTGCTTTCCTCCTCAAATTGGCGTGATAAAGCATCCACTACAAAATTTTCGCGCCCTTTCTTGTAAATTATCTCATAATCATATCCCAACATTTTGGCTAGCCATTTATTTTGCTGTGGCGAGGATAGGTGTTGCTCCAAAAAATATTTAAGGGTTTGATGGTCTGTGCGGATTTGGAAATGCCGCCCCAATAAGTATGGTCGCTAGGTATCCATTGCATGTAAGATGGCCATCATCTCCTTCTCATAGGTAGATTGTCCCAGATTTGTCCCACTTAGTTGTTGGCTAGTGAAGGCCAAGGGTTGACCTTCCTGCATTAAGACAGCCCCAATACTCGTACCTGAAGTATCACATTCAATCACAAAAGATTTGGTGAAGTTGGGTAGTGCCAATACGGGAGTGGAACACACGGCATGTTTGAGATCTATAAATCCCTGTTGCACTTCATCATTCCAAAGGAATGAATTTTTATTGAGAAGGTGAGTGAGGGGTCTAGCAATGCGACCATAATTGTTGACAAATTTGCAATAGTAGCTGGTGAGACCCAAAAATCCTCTCAAACTCTTCAAGGTCTTTGGTTGAGGCCAATCCTGCATTGCCTGGATATTTTTGGGATCCACCCTAACACCTTCACGCCCCACAATGTGGCCCAAATATGCAACTTCTTCCATGCCAAAAGAGCACTTGGACAATTTGACAAATAATTTATGCTTCCGGAGCAGTTGCAAGAGCAGATCTACATGCTGAAGATGTTTTTCCCAGGTGAGGCTGTAGATGAGGATGTCATCAAAGAAAACAAGGACAAACTTTCTAAGATATGGTTTGAGTAGGTGATTCATGAGGTTCTTAAAAGTGGATGGGGCATTACAAAGACCAAATGGCATGGCCAAGAATTCATAATGGCCTTCATGAGTTCGGAAAGCAGTCTTTGGAATGTCTATTTCTTTCATGCGAATTTGGTGATAGCCCGAGCAAAGGTTGAGCTTAGTAAAGAATTGAGCCCCATTTAGTTCATCCAGCAAATCATCAACAACCGGGATGGGAAATTTATCTTTGACCGTTAGCTTGTTGAAGGCCCTGAAGTCTAGACACATACGCCATTCCCCAACTTTCTTGAGAACCATGACGATAGGCGATGAATAAGGACTAATGCTAGGACGAATGACACCAACTTCCAGGAGTGCCTTGATGATTTTTTCAATTTCATTCTTTTGGGCGAAAGGATATCTATATGGGCACACATTTGGTGGTTGTGCCCCTAGGACCAAAGTAATGTTATGATCATGTTCCCCTCTCGAGGGTGGAGCTCATGAGGCTTGTGAAAGACTTGCAGATGGTTGTTTAAGACTTGTTGCATCTCAGGATGAATATGAAGAAAAGTGGGTTTGAAGGCTTGGATGACATTAAATTGGGCTATAACTCCATGATGGCCCTTTTTTAACAATTTTTCCTTCCTAGGCGAGCTGATGATAGAAGGAGAACCTGCCTGGAGTTCGCGGAGGGTATGTGTGTGGTCATTCTGTTTAAAGCTCATATATAACTCTTGGAAATCCATTGTGATTGGGCCGAGTGTGCGGAGCCATTCAACACCCAAGACAATGTCACACCCACCCATGTTGATGGCAAACATGTGGGTATTTAGGTGATAAGCCCCCATTTGAAGTTTGACATTTTCACAACGGCCTTCACATTTCATTGTCCCCCCATCAACAATCTAGACCTGGAAATTAGAGACTTCTCTGAAAAAACAATGCACTGCTTCGGTGATCTTTGATGGATAAAGTTATGCGTACTGCCACTATCAATCAAGACTACTATAGGGTGATGCTTAATAAAACCTCTGATTTTGAGAGTTTGGGGAGAAGAAATTCCTGCCAAAGAATGAAGCGAGATCACTGGTTCTTCAGTTGTAGCTGGGAGCTCATTGTTCGGCTGGTTATCCTCATCTTCCTCCTCTGGTCTCTCAAATGGTGGGGCTTCCTTAGATGAACTGTGATCAGTAGCATCAATTTGAAATAATTTGGGTTCCTTGCATTTATGTCCCAGGGAGTATTTTTCATCACAGTAGTAACACAATCCTTGCTTTCTTCTTTCCGCCATTTCCTCTGGTGACACCTTTTGAACCTTAAGTGTTTGGTTAGTGCTCGGAGCCTAGGTAGGGCGTCCCTTGGCTATGAAATTTGGACGAGTCGACTGGGCTACTAACGTACGTTCTACTTCCCGAGTTGTCTTGCAAGCTGCCAGCCATGAGATTGGGTGGTGCATTCGGACGTGGGCTTGTATGGCGTCTTTGAGACCACTGATAAAACATTCCAAGTAGAATTCATCTGCTAGACCTCCTGTGCAGAAGGCTAATGCTTCAAAGGCTTTAATATATTCTTGCACTGTGCCTATCTGTTGAAGCTTAGTAAGATGACCCAAAAAGTTAGATTCACGGTCAAAGCGATCAGAAATATTTTGAGAATATCTGCCAAGTCATTGGCCTTGCATAGTAGCATTGATGCCATTGCCACCATTGCCATCTTTCTTGGTCCAAGTACAGGTTTCCCACACTTAGCTTAGTTGCATCATCTTTTATGTGATTCAATGTGAAATATTGCTCCATTTGTGCTAGCCATATGGCAGGATGAGAGCCATCAAATTTATACATGTCCAGCTTGGGTGCTCGAGGCTGGGACTGTTGGTGGTTTCCATAGAAGTGAAGAGAATGGCTAGACTTGCCCTCAAGGTTCTCATTAAAATCATATGCCTCCAATTGTTCCCCCGACTTGCCCTTGGTGATTGTGTCATGTAAGGACTGGATCTGCTTCGTTAATCCCTCCAACTTTTGTTCAAGGGTGTCTATCTTCTCATTGGCCATAGCTTGAGCTTTGGTTTGCACCATGCACAAATCCAGTGCACTTGTCGTTACTATGAAAAAAAATTGGGACCACTCGAGATTTTGATGCTGACAAGTTAATGGTACCACCTTGTTCAACTCGTCGATCTGATTCTTAAGGGCTAAGTCTCCTATAAGCGTCCTGGGAGCGTCTCAGACTCTTTTTTTTTTTTTTTTTTACTCTGAAAGGAGTTTTACTCCTCGCTTAGGAATACTGCAGTAGTCGATTCCTAGAAAAGTTAATTCTACCCAATGTCCCGCGAGAATAACGCCCATGTATAGAAACCACACAAATAGCTAGATCTGTCGGTGAAACCCTCAATTGCAAAGTATGAGTAGCAATGTGGCAGTGATCGAAACCCCTGCTGCTAGATCTAAATGGCAGATCTGATAGATCTGAATGACAGATATGATAGATCTGAATGGCGGATTTGATAGATATGAATTGCATATCTGATTGTTGCGGCTGCAACAGAACTCAACCTACTAGATCTGATCTGGCAACGATGATGCGTGATCTAGAGAGAGACAAGGGAACTATGGTCTCAAGGAGTGTCAGGTGCTACAGATCGCAATATACATAAGTGTTCAGCCCAATCTTTCAGGGAACTAACCAAGGAGGATCAACCATACCCTTAGTCGTATAACTCGACTACCCTATTATACGTGCTAGTAATCTCCTTGAGTGTTGTTCTTGGTGTATTGTAGTACCAAGCTGGCCGACGGTTTATCTATGGCGAGGTTTCAAGAGAGCCTAGGGGGCTTCTGATATACCCAGAGGGTACTTAGAAGATAGTCCGTGTGCGGTTTTGTCTAATGCGCTACTACTCAAAGGGGTATCCACAGGGGTTACAAGGGAGTCCAATAAGCGTGACCACCTCTTGTATTTCCTGCATGCATGCCTCCCCAAATCCGCATGTTTATGCGCTCAATGACAGATCTCATGGTTTAAAGACGCCGGAACACGTCTCTAGCCAAAAAAAAATAATTATGCTAAAAATGGAGATCCCACCGGCCCTAGAAAGTGCTCTGATACCACTTGTTATGCTCTTGACTTGCGAGAAGATACCAGAATACCAAATATGTGAAGAATTAGACCCAGAACACAGAACAATAAGAAATAATATCATGTATTTTATTATTCAGAAAGGAAAGCAATGTTCACTTGTCTCTTCGAGGGGGCAACCTCCAATAGAGATGGACTCAATTACAAAATAAGACACGACGCTCCTCAAGGGGAGTCTCTATCCTTTATATAGGATTCATACATGCAATACCAAGGGTCAGTACCATGGTTCTTATTAATACCATCTATCTAATACCATGGCCCATTTGCAACTAACTGTGGTCCCTTTTTAAAATGCGGGTCAACCACTTACAATTATTAATATGGGCTTTATTGACTCTTTAACTAACTATAACTATGACTCGACCCTATTACATAAATAAGGGGGTTAGGGTTGGACCCTAACAAACTTATACGACAAGCATATGGTATCCTTTTCAAGCTTGAGATTAAAAATAAAGAGGTACTCGCTAGAAATAGTGGGAAAAAATGGAAGTAAACATATATCCTGTATTTTGTATAAAGGCATCATGTTGCTCTTGAACATGACACTTGTCTGTATCTCGTGTTGGGTTTGGCTTACCCTCACTTCGTCACTTGCCTTACTCGGTTTTGGGAATCCATTTGCCTCTCATCTGATTATAACCTATTATCATCATGATCTCTGATCTTATGTTGAGTCAAATGCTGCCAAGTTCTAGAGTCGTGTCGCCGATATGTTCAAGAGAAGTCCCCTCTGCAATTCAAACCACGTATACCCTATTTGACTTTTCTCCAAAAATCCTGAATAACTCTTACCAACTCTGCAAAATCCTATGTTTTGTGTCAATGATGTGGAAAACATTATGGCCCTCCTTCAACGGATCACTTCCTGTAGACTCCAACTCATTATCCAGTAAGATGATCTAGAAACTCCCTTTCAATACCTTGGAGCTCGCATGCCTCAATGGCAGGTTCTTCACATTAGACGATAAGTTCACATCATTGTCCTTCGATCGAATGATTCCGCGAGTGTTCGAGTTCAACTTCATTGTTCACACTCGTCGATTGTGCTATTCTACCTTGAGAGCCATTGTCTTTATTGGTGGTTTCTCTCGTGTTTGTTAATAATTCACATCATTGACCGATAATCAAGTGGTTTTCTACCATGTTGGACTCTGACATGTCTATTCACATGGTTGGATTCGTACTTTGGTTGGATCGAGACGGAGATGAAGACCTTGGGTTTCATCTGATAAATCCAGGTTGCGTGGAGTTATTAAGTATTCATGATTGTACACATGATCCCTTCTATTCGGATGGTTGTGCCCATGTCATTTATTCATACACATGATACCTTTTATTCGGATGGTTACGTCCATGTCGTGGATCCATACACATGATCCTTTTTAGTTAGATGGTTGTGTCC
Source organism: Pinus taeda (assembly GCA_000404065.3). Classification (NCBI taxonomy): domain Eukaryota; kingdom Viridiplantae; phylum Streptophyta; class Pinopsida; order Pinales; family Pinaceae; genus Pinus; species Pinus taeda. The sequence goes on from APFE031425343.1 coordinate 210,885, forward strand.
ATGTCGTGGATCTATGTATTGTTATATGCTTACACTTTGAGCATACTTACATTAGAGATGCCAAATATATTGTATTATGTTTGATTTTCAGGTCTCCTGATGGTGATTCTCTAAAGTCCTTGCCTTGATTTGTAAATCATTTCAACGATTACTTCCATTTTGACTTCATGCCTTAGGGGGCATCTGTTATACAATATTTTGTCGCACTCCCAATCTCATATCCTAAGTGTCGCACTTTGTGTCGTCAATGTCACAAGTGTTGAAAAGTGACAAAAGCTGTCAAAAACAATGTATTCACCATGAAACATGCTCAGAAGCAGCCCTAAAGGAAGAAGAAGACTTGCCTTGAAGAAATTCTGAAGAAATTGTTCAAAAACTTGTTTTGCAAGCCCAACACTACTTTTAGTAGGCAAACCAGTCCTGGTAACCTTTTGTCTAACTAGTGACTAGCGTTGGCAGCGCAAATTTTGATAGGAAAACCTGCGTTGGCCCTCTTAAGGTTGTTTTTCCCAAAATGGGAGAGAAGCTTCTCCTACTCGAAGTCTCGAGAAGGGCGAATTGGTTTCATTTGAATGAGGATTAGAGCGAGAGCTCCCATTCTTGGTTCTTGATCCTACTTTAATGGATCTTCTCCTTGAAATGTGGAACCTCTCTCTCCTTTTATGGATCCTCAACTCCCTCTCCTTCCCTATAAATCAAACCCATACCATCTACTTTTGGTTGGCTATTGCTTGGTTTCCTTCCTAGTGCTGAAATTATGCCTAAATGTTGCCCATTTTGCTAAGGAGAAAGGAGTGCTTGAAGGTCTTGACTAGGACTTGGAAACTCATCCAGAGGAGGCTCCCAACATCAAGGCTTAAGTGGTTGTATGCTTCCCTTACTTTCTATTAATAATACATTATGTGTTTTCTTTCCATAAGTGTGTAAATCATTACTCATTTAGTGTGTTACTCCTTGATATGTCACATAGTTTATGTTAGAATGAATTATGCTATGTATGCCTTTGTCGTCTCCGTTTGATCTTCCTTGCAGGTATTCATCCACAACGACATAGAGAGGATTGAATTTGGAAGCAAGAATATCGATAACGACATCAACGGGTGTTAGCATCATATTGAGATAGGTCATCTATCTTCCTTTGTATTTTCTGATATAAACTAGGAAAGTTTGCACATATTTGTCTAGTTTGTTGCTAGATCCTCCCATAAGACTAGAGGGATCATTTATGTTTGTAGAAAGGATTGCCTACACAATAGGCAGGAAATTTTCAAGCTACAGGGTACACAACTTCAACTGAATACAACTTAACATCCCCAAACCGATGGTCAAATAGAAGTAGTCAACAATTATTTAGAGACCTATCTGCAGTGCTTCACTTCAGACACACAACATCAATAGGTATAGTGATTGCCTTTATCTGAATGGTGGTATAATACCAACTATCATGAAGCCACTAAGATGATGCCATATGAGGCAGTGTATGGCCAACTCCCACCTTCATCAACTTCTTATATTCCTGGACCTTCCAAAGTACAGGAAGTTGATCAACCTTGCAGAACCATGCTGCCATGATTGCTCATCTCAAAGATAATCTACATCAAGGTCAAAATAGAATGAAGCAACAGGCCGACCAACACCGTTCATAGAGGTCATTTTAAGTAGGTGACCAGGTGTTCTTGCGACTCCAACCTTATAAGCAGACCTCTCTCAAAGAAAAGGGCCGCCAAAAACTCGCACCAAAATTCTATGGGTCTTATCGGGTACTTCAGTGTATCGGAGCAGTTGCTTACAAACTGGCTCTGCCGACTACTTTAAAAATCCACCCAGTCTTCCATGTATCCGGCCTTAAGAAAGTTGTGGGGAACAATTACAAGGCTCAAACAAGTCTACCAGAATTGGATGAGGAAGGTTCACTTTGGCTCTGCCCAAAACAGATCCTCACTATTTGCGAAAGACATCTCTACAACCACATGATCAAGGAAGCCCTCATCAAATGGAAAGGCATCTCTCCAGAAGATGCGACATGGGAACCAACCACTATTTTTCAGCAGTTTCTACAGCTTCACCTTGAGGACAAGGCTGCTTTTGATGGGTGAGGACATGTTAGGGTCCAACCCTAAACCCTAAATTTATGTAATAAGCCCAATGGGCCTAGTAAGAGTCATAGTTTGTTAGTTGAGTCAATAAAGCCCGTAAGTGGTTATCCACATTAATAATAATTGTAAGTGGTTGACCCGCATTATAGAAAAGGGACCACAATTAGTTATAAATGGGCCATAGTAAGTAAATAAAGTGGATAACCCATATTATGCAAGGGACCACTAGTTGTTAGGGTTTTGGATGTCATAAAACTATAAATATTCTTAAATAGCAAGAGAAGAAGCATCAAGTTTTATTGTAATTGAGCTCTGTTCTATTGGAGCTTTCCCCCTTGAAGAGGCAAGTGAACATTGTAATTTGCTTCTGAATAATATAATATCTTTGCAACTTGTCTCAATTTATGCGATCTTTCTATGTTTCTAGCAATATTATTTCATATTTATAGCATTATGTTATTCTCGCAAGTTAAGTGCATAACAAAACAAATGTCATCATCTTAGTAGGCAACATATGTGGCGTCACCAAACAAAGGCACACATGACAACAATAAGAAGCAAGCGATGACACAACATGGAAAACCAAGAGTGGATCTTTGGCTTGGGCCAGAAGATGCACATGAACCCCAATGAAGGCATGAAGCCACAACGGAACATCCAGTGTCCGCAAACGACCCCAACAAACATCCATACATGTTGTTTGGAGAGCTCCAACCAAAGTGATGATGAAAAACCATCATAAGATGAGAACTACGACAAAAGAGTGCATAGAAGCATGAACTAGAGGGTTGAGACGACTAGGGTTCGCCACTCGGCCCTTTGCCATCATCCATTGTAAGCCAACTTCATACTTATAAGAATATTCTTTATACAAATAACAATTACATTTATGAAATTATTTCATATATTTATTATTTAATACAAATTGTAAAAATATATATTATTAAAAATTTAACAATATTGTCCAATATTCTTCACTTAAATGATTTAATGAACCATATTTTTCAATTATATAGTTTACACCAATAATAATTAATATTAATTTAAATGAAACAGTAAAAATAATAACACACTCACTAACTCCAATATTAATTTAAATGAACAGTAAAAATAATAACGCACTCACTAACTCCAATATTAATTTAAATGAAAGAGTAAAAATAATAACACACTCACTAACTCCAAAACACCTCACTTGGACAACTCACTTGGAACAATTTAGAATAGCGATTCATTGTTTTTTCCCAATGTAATAACATCATTTTTTATCAAATATTTTATTAGATATCATTTTTTGAGATTCAACTGTGTTAAGAAAGTCATTCATCTATGACCATTTCCATGAGAGGTAGTCGTAACTGACTAATTTCTCATGATTTTTGAATAGTCCACTTAGCACTCATTGCATCGGGTGTGTGGGATTGAAACTAGTGAAATGAATCACATAGCGTCAATCATCGCTTCTGTTATAAAATATTTTATTAGGTATCATTTTTTGAGATTCAACTACGTTAAGAAAGTCATTCATCTATGACCATTTCCATGAGTCATTCATCTATGACCATTTCCATGAGAGGTAGTCGTAACTGACTAATTTCTCATGATTTTTGAATAGTCCACTTAACACTCATTGCATTGGGTGATGCTCACAGAGGTGAAGAAGTGGGATTAAAACTAGTGAAATGAATCACATAGCGTCAATCATCACTTTCGGGGCTTGCACCCGGTAACCATGACTTCTAGAGAGGTCACCCATCCCAGATCGCCTCTGGCTCAAGCGCGCTTAACTGTGGAGTTTTCCCCACAATCAAGCCCACTTAGCTTGCTACACCATTTGCAAAACCTTAGCAAGTATTGTGCCTCATGAACCATTCAAGTTGAGCTCCCTTCACTCTTATGTATTTAAGTATTGAGGGCCTTTCGCAGTGCATTATATTAGATATTATTTTTTGGGATTCAACTGCGTCATAGATGAATGACTTTTTTAATGCAGTTGAATCCCAAAAAATGATATCTAATATAATACACTGCGAAAGGCCCTCAATACTTAAATACATAAGAGTGAAGGGAGCTATACTTGAATGGTTCATGATGCACAATACTTGCTAAGGTTTTGCAAATGGTGTAGCAAGCTAAGTGGGCTTGATTGTGGGGAAAACTCCACAGTTAAATGCGCTTGAGCCAGAGGCCATCTGGGATGGGTGACCGACCTCCCGGGAAGTCTTGGTTATTTCACTAGTTTCAATCCCACTTCTTCACCCCTGTGAGCATCACCCGATGCAATGAATGCTAAGTGGACTATTCAAAAATCATGAGAAATTAGTCAATTACAACTACCTCTCATGAAAATGGTCATAGATGAATGACTTTCTTAACGCAGTTGAATACTTCTCATGAAAATGGTCATAGATGAATGACTTTTTTAACGCAGTTGAATCCCAAAAAATGATATCTGATGCAATGAGTGCTAAGTGGACTATGATTTGAATCCCAAAAAATGATATTTGATGCAACGAGTGCTAAGTAGACTATTCAAAAATCATGAGAAATTAGTTAGTTACGACTACCTCTCATGGAAATGGTCATAGATGAATGATTTTCTCATGAGAAATTAGTCAGTTACAACTACCTCTCATGGAAATGGTCATAGATGAATGACTTTTTCATGAGAAATTACTCAGTTACAACTATCTCTCATGCACTTGAATCCCAAAATTTGATATTTAATATAATGCACTACGAAATACCATTCATAAATAAAAATATTTTATATTTTTAACTTAAATTTTGTTTAACACGTCCGATAATTTCAGTACACTGAAAAGGTAAGTGGGGTCACGCCTTTATGATTCTGTAAATTACACCAAAATTTCTCCTCGAATCATGGTAGTCGCTCTCAAACTTCACGCAATTGCTCAGAAACTTCATGGTAGTCACTCTCAAACTTCCACGCAATTGCTCAGAAACTTCTTCATCTGCGACGCAGCTTCCATGCGATTCGAACCCTGGTTCAACAGAGACCCTTATCTTCACACACACATATATATATTTAACTTGCCTCTTTAGCGGCAACAGATTTGTGAAGTAAAATCCTTCGTTTGAATGGCTGAGATGAATATGACCAAGGAACCGATGGCAGTTTGATTGTCCATGAAAACTTGCACCAAAATTCTATGGGTCTTATTGGGTACTTTAGTGTATCAGAGAAGTCACTTACAAACTAGCTTTGCCGACTACTGTAAAAATCCACCCAGTCTTCCATGTATCCGACCTTAAGAAAGTTGTGGGGAACAATTACAAGGCTCAAACAAGTCTACCAGAATTGGATGAGGAAGGTTCACTTTGGCTCTGGCCAAAACAGATCCTCACTATTTGCGAAAGACATCTCTACAACCACATGATCAAGGAAGTCCTCATCAAATGGAAAGGCACCTCTCCAGAAGATGCGCCATGGGAACCAACCACTATTTTTCAGTGGTTTCTGTAGCTTGACCTTGAGGACAAGGCTACTTTTGATGGGAGAGGACATGTTAGGGTACAACCCTAACCCCTATATTTATGTAATAAGCCCAATGGGCCTAGTAAGAGTCATAGTTTGTTAGTTGAGTCAATAAAGCCCGTAAGCGGTTATCCGCATTAATAATAATTGTAAGTGGTTGATCCGCATTATAGAAAAGGGACCACAATTAGTTATAAACGGGCCATAGTAAGTAAATAAAGTGGATAACCCGTATTATGCAAGGGACCACTAGTTGTTAGGGTTTTGGATGTCATAAAACTATAAATATTCTTAAATAACAAGAGAAGAAGCATCAAGTTTTATTGTAATTGAGCTCTGTTCTATTGGAGGTTTCCCCCTTGAAGAGGCAAGTGAACATTGTAATTTGCTTCTGAATAATAAAATATCTGATGCAGGAGCATCTGGACGACAGGGAGGAGACCGAAACGGGACACATGAGGTTTCAGAAAAAGACTAAGGAGACTAAGCAAATTGACAAGGGACAGCAAGGCTGTCAATTACTTTTAAGTTAATTTTATTTTCTTTTGTCAGAGTCAGCTACAGGTATTTAGAATCTCTGTTAATTCATTTTAATTAGTTTATTTTTTACAGCTGTCAGTGATTATTGTCACCAGTAGAATTAGTTTATTTTACCTAAAGTCCACAGTCACCTTTGTGGGACCAGTATTAGAATAGTTGGGAGTCAAGTACAGCCAAGAACTGAATGATTTCGGTTATTCAACTATTTTGTAAACGATTGAGAACCAGTTACCAACCGAATCCTCGAGGGAAACAAAAAAACGAAAAACAATCGCATTGGGGGTTCAGTTCGGCAGCAAAGAAAATAAACAGAGAAAGTATTGTCATTACTTTTACAGAAAGAACTTCATTCCTCTGAATATTAAATTTTCCTCTTCTAGAAATGAATACGTATGACAGAGTAAATTCATAATCCTATGTAAAGCTTTATTTCTGAGAATTAAACATTTTTTTTTTCTGTACATTACTGTGATAAAAACAATAACAGAATCGAAAGACTGTAATCTACAGTCGAATCTATGTAAACAAAATTGCACAGGTAAGTAAATATGCAGACAAACGAGTTTAAGGAATAATTTCCAGTCACCGCGCATATACCGACCACATACAAGCAACAAAGATAGCTAACGAATCATGGAATAAGACGCAGGCAAACTACAGCAAGTAACCAGACAAGGAACGAACGTACGAGTCCGGGTAAGGCACCGAACCAAAACAAACATTTGAAATCAAATTCGAATATAAACAGTTGCATATATATATATTGTCATATCGGTCTGAATCAAAATAAATTAGTTACAGTCATCCATATGACGAGGGCCGAGACCCTTACGCTTTAAAACAAGCGTGACCACAAAACTTACAACGAATCCATACATCGTATTGAAGACCAGTAACAGACCCTACAGAGGCCGAGTCTACTACAAACTATTGCAAACAGACAGTGCCGTGTAAGGCCAAAAGGAACAGAAGAAACCCTTTTCTTTTCCAACAAGACCGATAACATATCTACCTACAGGCAAACGGAATAACAAGACAAACGACTAGCGGAAAAAGACTCAGAACTACCCGGGAATTGAGGCCACCGATTATTGCAGACAACCACAGTGCCGCCACCTGCAATACACCACAAAACAAGCGCATGAGTCAGGGTTTTGGGAAGGGAACCCAGAAAACAAGACCGTGACTTATTAAGTGCCGAGCCTCAACAGAACAAAAAGAAAGAAATGGAATTATGTAGTTATGAGTAAGGGTTGCAAACGAGAGAGTTATTTACCTGAATAGGAGCGGACTCCATGATATCGAGCACACCCACCTGACCACGGAGGAGCCGAAGAGGTCAGTGAAGATTCGATAAACGAAAACAAGATTATAGCAGGGAGAGATAACTTACAGGTCAGGATAGCTGAGCACCGAGTCCGAGAGCGACAGGTCCTCGAAAGCATATCGTTCTGGAGCAGAGTAAGGACACCGAGGCGTGAAATAACCAAACAAATACCATGTATTCACCAACATACCAATACGCTTAGCTAAGGAGTAAATCAACAGAGAAAGCCGAGAATAAAACCAGTGACAGAGACGCGGAACCAGAGTAAACTTACCACAGCAACCAAGTGACAGAGGTACCAGCGGAACTACGGTGGAAAACCACATCCTCCGACCAGAAAATCACCAAAGACGACCACACACAGACAAAGATTTCCAAACACAGAGCCGAACCAGAAAATCAGTTGCAGAGCGTCGAAGTTTCCAGCACAAATGACCAAAGCGCGAAAAGGCAACAACAATAAACCATAACAGAGAATTAGGGTTACCCCAGATCGAGGCGGACAGGTGCCGGACGGAGGAGAGGCCAAGTACGAGGGGTAGGTCGACCGAGTACAGAACAGTAAATGAGCAGGTCAATCATATCCGATTGGCAATAACAACCAAATCAATTCACCAAGTTCGAAAGGTACCGGGCGCAGCGGAGTCGAGGCAGGGCCACGTGGACGGGCCACATCAATTGGTATCAGAGCCGTTTTTTTTTTATTATTATCTTATTAGTTGTTAGTTAAGGGAAGATGGCAGAAGTACAAGCGCCAAGACGAGGGCGTGGCAGAGGTGCACGAAGAGGAGGAGGAGATGAAGGATTGAGAGAACAGATTAGAGTTCTCACAGCTCGCTTAGAGGCAGTAGAAGCAGGTAGGCGAAGAGACCCAGAGTTGGGAGATGAGAGTGAGGAAGAGAAAGTAGCTGCTGCGGAGGCTTCGGATGAAGAAGCTCCTAAACTGAGACTGCTGCGATCAATTCTGTTGGCCAGCAGCAAACCAAAGACAGAAATTTCGAATTATGATGGTAGTCTATCTGCTGATATTCTGTTAGATTGGATTAGCGAACTGGATAAATATTTTGAGAATGAAGAGATTAGGGAGGATAAGAAAGTTAAGTTCGCCGCTACTAAGTTGAAGGGACATGCCCTCTTGTGGTGGGATAATGTCCAGGCAGACAGAAAAAGATTAAATAAGACACCCATACGAAGTTGGGAGAGAATGGTAGCAAAACTGAAGGGCA